>CAIGRQ010127845.1:0-11424 GCA_903798375.1 Fraxinus sp. D2006-0159 | reverse complement strand
TATATATATATATATTGTTAGCGTTGGGTGAGAATTCAATAATTTTAAAAGTAGCAAGTTTTTAATGCAAACATCAAAGTGTGTCTATGTAGTATGCAATCGCAGTTATATAAGCTATTTTATTAATTACTTCCCATATATCCGAAGTTAAAGATACAACACCCCCATATTTTTGTAAATTGATAATCAATTGTTTCTTTGTATTAAGAAAATGTTCACTTTTATATGAACGAAGAGTGTTCTGATTTACCCTAACGTACCTCGATTGAAAATATTCTTTCACGTATGCGACGAAATGTTGGTTGTTCGCTATTGCTGGAGACAACTTAGCAGCGGCAACAATTTCACCATTCCCATTCGAACTTTCTCCTCCAAATATATTCATGTGGAAAGTGACGAAGAAGTAAAACTAACCCCTGAACTACCAAATTACAGTTACGTTTGATCAGCAGCAAGAAGCCCATATTTGGCTGCACATACTTTGTAGTGAAGATTGAGATGGGTGGTACCAATACCTTTTTTGCCATACCAATCGTCGTTGACAATATTTACAAACTGCTTTAAACTCTAGGACTCCATCGACTACACGACCCTTTGGAATCAATTTAAAGTGATACCAACATTTTGCCCCTTTCTCCCATTTCGTTACCCTTTTACATCGAAAATATCTAATACATGTTCCTCCTCATGTTCTGCTTCGAGAATATCAACGTCATTAAAATCAATTGGATTAACACTTCCATTAGCATCCAACTTTGAAATATTTTCAGCAATGAATACTTCGTTCAGAGCGAAAAATTCATTCCGTAATTGACTTTATGACGTCACAGGTGATTCGTCTCCGATACCCAACAAGCCCTCAACAAATGAGTGTATATCCATTTGTGAACTGTGATGTAATGTATAATAAATAACTAAGTAAATAAAGAGTATGGAAAGAAATCAAGAATTAAAAGAAATTTGATGTGTAAAATTGTAATTGTAAAGTTGAGGTGTGATAAATGATAGTTGATATTGAATAATTGAAGTTGGAAGGTAAAAATAAAAATGTAGAAGAGAGTGAGAATTGTTGGAATGTTGTGTGAAAAAATTTGGAAATGGGTTCGAGCACTTATAGAGTGAAAAAAAAAAATAAATAAATAAAATTGAACTTTCAGTCACTGTTTCAGCATCCAAAGCTTGTCCACGAGCCTCGTTTTCATGAGTCACTCAGCCCGTTTGACACCCCTACATCAATTTTCATCAATCAAATAACTTCCCAACTTACATTTTGACACCTCATCATTATTTAAAATATTATGTAAATAGTTATGTACAAGAAACATTTTTCAAAATACATGAATGGACATGAATCCATGATGCCCAAAATGTCTCACCCAACATTGCTCCGCACGGGGAATGGGATTCCCAATTAGATAGGTAATTGGAAAAGGAACAACGAATAATAAACATGGTCCCCACCTTGCCTCCCAGAAATTCCCGTGGGATGGGGTGGGGATCCATATGTCAAACATACTGTAAGAGTACACATTATGCTAGCTCAAACCACATCGATGAAAAAAATTTCTCATTTCAACTCTATTGAGGGATAATAACAAACTAATCGCCCATGTAAAATTGAAATAATAAAGCAGCAACAACAGACTAAACATTTTTCCTAATAAATTATAAAGCCAGATTCTAATGTATGGAGCAAAGAAAATTTAAGTGCCAAGTGGAACAAATGCATGCAATCCACATTATCTCGTAAACATAGCAAATGTAGAGAATCCATCAAATGTTTGTTGAAAAAGGATATTCAATACAGAAAGGGGAAAAAAAGAAACCGAAACAACTAGAATACTATACATCAACCCGAGAGTTACAGGGTCCTGCTCCAACAAATCTTACATCCTTAATTAAAAAAATAAAGAAATACGAAGGTAAGATAGATAAACGGGAAGAAAATAGATAATAACGCAGTGCTAAGAATGATTTAGTCGATTAAAATACAGAACCAAAGAAAGAAGGCAGAACTTACTATTGCTTGCAATTTTTTTTTTTTCTTGCGGCAGGATTTTCATTCAGCATCTGAATCGGTCCTCCTTTTAAGAGTGTTGTATTTTCCAAATTTGTTAGAAGTATTGACATTATCAGTTCAGTCACTGTAATGACCTTTGCCTGCTGTCCTTTCTCATCTTACACCGAATCATAAGAAGACTAGAAGCAAAAGCGAGCGATTATTAAATAAGCAGGCTGCCATGAACCAAACTTCCTAACCCTACTTTAACCTTGTAGCAAGTAAAATGACATTACATTATCCACAGAAACAGGAAAAGATGCACTTAATGCGCTTGTTTGTTTTATTGGGAGTGAATGTGCCACGATTAATTATGTTTTATCAGCTTTCTTGAATATAATATTAGAAACTATTGTTCTAAATAAAACTTGGACTGAGTTTTGGTCACTTAACTACATAAGGTCAGTCTAACCAAATTAGCCTCACTTCGTTAAATCCCCCCTCAATTAATTCAATATACCAAAGATCACAAAGAATTAATATTTACTTACAGAAAGCTATAAAACCGACAAACTATAAAATTAGAGGCAACAATTTTTCGTTGGTTTCATTTGAAAATCTCAATAAAACAAAATGAAATTTCTCAGAACACCAGAGAGCCCCCATCCCACCACACACCTGTGCACACACAGAGCCACAGATGCAAGTAACACACTACACTTACCAGGCTATATCTTGTCAAAATCATCATCAAATCCATCATCACCACCATCTGAGAAACCAAAAGAATAATCATTAATCAGCATGCTGAAGATTCAGCACAAAATGAAAAAGACAATTTTAATGCACCTAATCCAGTTTTAATGTACAGCTGTATGTTAGTTGGTCACGATGATAAGCAAAAGGAAAGAAAATGGTAGCTCTTTTTCCTTGAAAGTAAAGTGAGGTTTTATTATTGTAATATAAGTTAGGCAAACTTTCTGGTTGGAATATAATGAACCTTGGCCCTTGCAGAGTCGGTGATCAGGTTGGCTTTGAGTCACAAACAGTTTCAAGACTGATTATCTCATGGTTTTGATCAGAACATAGTTAAAATTTTCTCTTGTTTGGAAAAAAAAAATGCAAGATAACTGGATATGAACTAATTATCCGAATATATGGACTAATGTGGAACAGAAACAAAACCAATTCATATCATGCCAATTTTGTCATGCACAGAAGAGAAGTGTAAACAAGATCAGGAAACCAATAAAGTTTGACTATAGGAAAACACAACCCAAAGAAAAATGAAGACTGAAAAGGAACGAAAGAGAAATGAGATAAAAACGACTGGAGGGAAATATTGTGATTAACTAAAGGAGAAAGAAATTAAAATGGACCTAAATCGATTTTGATTAACACATTGACAAGTGCCTTTAATGTACCTGGACCATCGTCACTGTCCTCAAGGTCTCCGAGAAGAAATACATCTAAATCCTGCTCTGAGGCAGATGACTTTGAATTATTGCTTTTCTGGTTTGAAACCTCCACTGCCGCTTTAGAAGATGTTTCACCTGATGTAATATCCTTCCCTTCAGCTTCTTTTACCTTTTCAGCAGATTTTAACTTTACCTCATCCATATACCCTTTTTCATACCTACGACAAACCCAATAAATTTGAAACATTTAAGTCAAGACCCATTAATTCAGAGATGCACACACCCACAAATAAAGATGCCTAAAGACATTTATGGGGTTTTATCAAACCAAATCCTAAGATCCTTAGAACTCATAATAATGAACATAATGACCAGAGATTAAATTGAACATGCTTCCTACTTCATATAAGAAACATATCACAGAAAATTCAGCTAAACACAAACCATATGCAATAAGCATCCTGTTTTGAACAGCATTCCTGGATTGTCATGGGAGATCAATTAATGCATTTCAAAAGCCTAAGAGAGGACTTGCTTTAAAAATGAAGTAAGAAGGTTGAAATAGGCAAGAACTTAATAAACGAACATATTCAGTCAAAGGCTTAGTGTGCTTAGATGTTAAGTTTTAATACATTCTGGACATGAAATCCAGATGAACTTCATAACATGACCCATTTAATAGGTTAGAAGGTCAAAGTAATTTCTGGATCAAGAGCAATTTACATAGATCATTCTCAGAGATAACTACGAAGTTGATAGAACATGTAAATAAATGATTTTTTCAACTAACGACAATTAAAGAGAAAGAAATGCCCTCGAACTCCTTATCCATATAAATCCTTTATATGAGCCTAGATCTTTCCCATAACTTATAAACTTCCCAACTCTTTTCATTCAAAACTCATATTGTTTCTCAATCCAAATCACCAACTTATATTCGAAACTATTGATTTCCATATGATCATGCCCCTTTTACCCTTACCCAAATTAATCAGATTTTAAATGAGCAATCCAATACACTTCCACTGGAAAACACAATTAAAACCAACTTCCTGAAGAAATTCACACTACAGCAATCCAGCAACATCACAACATAGAAACATGTGATCAATACTTTCTGAATTCTTTCTACATGTCACACACCATGAAGGGGAGAGGAAGAATAAGGATATCTCGTTTGAACCATTCCCATTCAGTTGACTTAAGAAATAAACTCTTGTTTTCTATTTTTGAAGATTGGTTTTCCTCTAGTCTGGTCACATGATAATTGGATAAGTGAAAAAATAATTCAATGGAGGCCGTATACGCCAAGGCGGCATATTTTTTTGAACTCCATTTCCCAACTTGGCACCTTTATTTCTTTAACCTTTCTTTTCCCAAGTAATCAGTAGAGGATTTTACACCTCTCCTAAGAGAAAACTGCTCTGAAATAATTATAAATTTTTCATGTAACCCGCATTGAGAGTTTTCAGTAATAGACTTTTTTGAAGCTCTTCTGATTAAATATAAAGATAGCTTTCCATTTTAGAGCAAAGGAAACTTTATCTCCACATAACTGAATCAAGTATATATTAGATTAGCTAGCTTGTATCAACAATGGATATATGGGTAACTATAGCTTTTGACAATTTTGAGTCGAGATAGCATGTTCTATGGCAATTGAATCTCAGTTCTTGCTCATGCAAAAGAAGTCACTCTCTCTAAATTTTAATGTGAAACCTGAAACAAGATGATCAATAGGAAAAGTGGAAATCTAGAGAAATTGCAAGGACTTGCTGAAGTCATTTCGAGGTATGAAATTAATTTGCAGTATACCAAGATAAACGATAACTGAAGCTTTTAAAATTACCTCTCAGGTATCATCATTGGAAGTTCACTCTTTTTAAGGCCCCAAACATTTACTCACAAATTTTTTCCTAGAAATTTATCCAGACTTGAGAAAATAAATTATTATTTCTTTGTTCTGGTTTTTTGGTCTTCATAACTAGTCAGATAAGCATAATTTAGAAGCAGAAATCTGCCTTTTTTTTTATTATTTATTTTGATCTACTAACTGCTAAATTCTTTCTGTTTCCCAGTTGACATTTCAATGCATATTATCTTCCTCATTTTCTTTATTGCCCTCATTTTACTTAGTTTTATTACTTTCCAGCTAAGAATGATGATGGAAGCACAATGCCATCTTTCAGATGAAATTCTACACGTTCCTTTTCCTTTTATAGTAACCCAAGCAACTAAATAGTTCATTGTCTTTTGTTTACATCAGAGATTAAGTATACTTCCCATAAAACATGGCAAAAGGACTACTCATGTCTGTTGTATATTTAAGTCAGTTTAAATTTCAACTCTCAACTTCACATATGCTTGCAAAGCTAGTACAAATTGTTATTAAATTTAAAGATTACTGGTGCCCCTAGACAAAATCCTGCTTCATCCTCACACAAGCATAAAACAAAATGTTGAAAGCAAGAATATTTAGGTCATATTTTCTGTCTTCCTGTCCGAGTGAGATATAACTTTGACATATATCTGTAATACAAAACCGACAGAATATGGTACTACCTACACATTTAAAATGCTTGAAATTTATCTGATGTGCTTGATTGTAAATACACTGGGGAAAATCTTCATCAAAGCTATCAAAATAAAAGTTCTCCTAAGGACGGTACTCACGGTGTCACATGACTGTTAACTAGAATAAAGTAGATTCTCCAAAACTTCCTCTCTTTCATCACTCGTGGGCATAACTCATACCTTAGCTTAGAGATTTCCTGCAAAACAACACCAAGTATTATGGTTGCAAACTAGCACCATTGTGGTTTAGTTATTTTACGGCTCAACTTTAAGTCATCACAATATTAAAATTGTGATACTGATCACCTGCATACTCTCTTACTGTCATAACAGATAGGTTAAATATCTAATTTCCCAGGGGTTTTATTGTTTTGATTCTCACTTCAGACACCATCTCAGGTGTTGCTTAAGGTGATACAGATCTAACCTTCACTGTCGAAAGCATAATCTTGGCATGTGTTGCTTGCCACTCTGTGAGATCCTGTCGAATATTTGAAACAGTAGGAATATCTGACATCTCAGAATCATCTGCACATAAAAATGCTGGTCAAGTTTTGCAACCAAGGTGTCAAGGTGACATGAAACTGTAATACACGGAAAAGATGTATGTTGTGCCAGGCAACAACAATGACAATGCGACAGTAAAGGCATGAGAAGAAAAAGGAGAGGCAAGGGCTTAAACTTGTCCATTTATACCCAAAAAAATAATAGTAACTGCTATCAAGTATTCTTTCCGTTTTCAGATTATTTAAAAAGGGTTCATAGTAATTTTCTACATAAACACAAGTGCAAGCAAAAGATTGGATACAACCGAAAAAAGAAATTGAACTTGCATATTGATTTGAGTAACCTCATTCTGACTTCCTATGATGTCTAGAGCTTTGCCAGACAATCGTTTTGTTTTTCTTTTATTGTAGTACAAGTTGACGTTGTCAACTATTTCATTTCCCACCTTTCAAAAGTGAAGCTCCACATAGGAGGGCAGCCTATTTTTCTTTTTTGGCTGCCAAGGGAGTCTTAACTTAGCGCTCACTTTTGCTTTTTGGGAGCTGACCTGAGAACTTCCATTACTTTGAAAATGATGCATTATGGAGAAGGTACTTTGAGCAAGAAGCTTCTTCAAAAGCTTATGAAATTAATAAATTTTTTTTTTTATTGAATTTGCAAATTTGTCCAATCTTAGAATTCAAATATAACTGTTAGGTTTTTAGTGTTGTCGATTCTGTGGACAAAATGACTAATTTGTAATGTGTTGTAAAATACAAGGACCTAGGGTGCATTTTGTATAAATTGAGTTATGGGGTCTTGGTTTCGAGCATGAAAAGATGAGAAACACGACGCTATTTTTTCGTTAGCCTATTGCCTGGACACTGCTGGAGAGACAAAAACAGAATGTCTATCGCAGAGCTCTCGCTACTATCGCTGCTTCTCGTTCGAGCGACAGGTCAATCCGGAAAAACCCTAATTGCAATTTTGAAGAGTTTTACATGACCCATAACACCTCAGCGTCCCCAACTATAAATACAGATGTCTGTGACGAATTTCATAGGGGTTGCTTGAGTGTGCTACAATTACAAAACACTTTCATATCATTGTTTGAGAGATTCAAGAGACAATTCACTGATTGATTCATTCACATCATTCTTGTGATCTGGCAACTGAGTTTTGGAAAAACATCAAGGTTCGTTAATTCAAAACACCTGGCTTCCTTAAAACTTTAAGGAAAGGATTCAAGCGCAGGAAGAAGAACATGAATAAGTGATTTCTGGGTATCCACTTAGAAGATATGTGTCTAGAAGATTGCAAGACTGATACAACAAATCTTGGTAGAAAATTGTAAGTTTGGAATTTACAGCGGATCTTGGAAGCTTCAGGAGGTAGATCGGGAGATCTAGCAGGTTGGCTAGATAGTATCTACGGTAGCAGATCGTGAGTATGGAAGGAACATGAGATCTTTGAGTTGCAGGGTTTACAACAGTTAGTGAAACTAGTTTGGAATGAATTGTAACCTACATTGTCTATAGTGGAGGTAACTGACTTGGTCCATGAGTTTTTCCCCAATTGGATTTCTCCATCATCAATATTGGTGTAATTTATTACTTTCTTATTATAAACTGCGGCAATTTAATTTAGGATAATTGGATTGTTTGTTTAACCATCTAGAAACAATTAAAAGTGACTTGTTGCTTGTTAATTGTATAATTCCGCACGTAAGGTCTAACTTAATTAGTAAACTACGTAATTTCAATAACATTTCAATAAAAGTGAAATAGGACTCACTGGGGGTCTGACACATTACTGCTTGTGTCTGCCAGAAAGCTCAAGACTTTGTAGCAAACAGGAGACTCTTTTCTGGATAATTCTTAATGATGCTTCCATTTACTTTTGTTTTCATTTCTTGATCATTTCACCAGACCTTATTCTTTCATTGCAATACCAAATTACTGAATACATGGCTTGCATGAAGAAATGGCATTTCCTTATCATTTCTATATTTATTTTTCCAACTTAGTTTATATACATAAAAGGAATTCCTGTTTTGAGATTACCACAGAAAATAAATCAGGTAAGGAAAATCTTAGATCTGAGTTTCAGGAAACTAAGGCAAGGAGATAAGATAATATGTCAAAGAAACAAGATTAAATTGCAACTACCTGTACCGCTGAGATTCATCCTGCAAGGAAAAATTAATATCATAAAGGCCTAAATCCTACTCAACAGAAGAGACATTATACATTCTCCTAATCAAAACCAACTTCTGCCATGTAGAGCATACATGGTTAACAAATAAAGTTGTTTTTCAAGTGAAATATGCATATAAAATTTCACCAACTAAGCTGTTTCAGATCCGAACAAGTGCTTTAGAAATTAGAAGACCCCTCCTAAGAGCCAAAGAAAGACATTCAGAAGATAGCATCCATTCTAAAATGAAAGTATAACATAAATTCTTCATAGTGCATGTGGCAGTTGTCTATCACAGAAGTCCTATTAAGAGGTATTTCAAAGACACATTCTAAAAGGTCTTGAGGAAAACATTAGTTTTTCCCCGTGAAGGTAGTAAAAGTTCTTCATCAGAAAAATGGAGAATACTTCAAGAACAATTATATTTGAATTCGCTTCCTACAATGTGATTCCAGAAAGCTAATGCTACAAAGTTCTCCTTGCATTTCATTTTGAAGCCTAGGCTTTGGGAAAACTCCTTTTCCTAAAGCATAAGAAAGCAAACAAATTTTACGAGACCTTCCAAGTTCTCACAGCAAAAAATGCGAATAATTTCTTCAGATACTTTAATATTGACCTGTCTAGAGCGAAAAGGATATTCACTAATATTAACAATGCCAATCACACAGTACATTGACCATTACATATCGTCGAATTATAATCAGTTAAAATAATACCTTCAAGCGGGAAATCCTGAAAAGTATTCATAGTAATCCCCTTCACAAACTGCCGAAGCTCATCGGTAACCCCATATTTCTCCAGATCAGCCTCGTTTCCCTTCTGAGTCGAATCTACCAGGTTAGTCAATGCGGAGACGGCGACCGGCGGAATCTGAAACTTGATCTGATCGGCAATCTCCTTCGACTTCTTCGACGCTTCAGCCGCGATCTCCTTCGACTTCTTCGATGCCTCAACAGCAATTTCCTTGGACTTGATCGATACCTCGGCGGCCAATTCCTTGGACCGCTTCGACGCCTCCGTTACTATATCGGATAAATTGGTGGAGCCGATTCCCTGAGTCAGCTCCTGTGACCGCTTCGCGGCTTCCTCAGCGAAGCTCCGAGCTCTTTGCCAGAAATCCATTTTTACAGATTCAAAAAGTCTGTGCCTTCAGAGGAAATGAAAATCATACAATCAATAAAAAATGTTTGTTACGCTAGTCTTATAAAATTAACATTTCAGGCGAAAGGGGAGTGTCCATCACAATTTTAATTCTGGGGGTAGCATTAAAATCTTTGAGGTTTTCCACACGTATTGTGGCCGGATTCAACTTGAGGAAACGAATTTAGCCCATGTTTGTCTATAACTGACACACAATTGCCATTTTTTTTAAACTCATTTTCAATCACAAATTTTCACAATAAAAATATTTTACACTAAAACTTAATTTTTTTTTCCATATTTTGACGACATATTTTTTCAAAAATTCATTATTTCAAAACTCATTTTCCAATTTAATAATAGACAAATTGGGCTTAAATTTAGCCATCCATTTGATTTAGCTAACGATTTGGCTCATATTTGATAGAAATTAAAATCAAATTTTTAGTAAATTTCATAGTTGGCAGACTCAATCCGGATATTGATCCAAACAATGCAGCGGGTCAATGAGTTAATGGTTCAACCGGTGGCCTGATGGTTCAATCGGCAGGTCATTGCATAAAAATTTAAAAAATATATATATAAAGTATAAATTTTTTTAGGGAGAAAATTAAAATTTTTAATTTATTTTTCACTAATTATTTAGATCTATAAAATAAAGTTTAATGTTGAACCAAAATTTTTTAAAAGAATAATTTTATAAAAGTTATAAATGATTCGTTAGTTAAAAATAAGTTATTGCACACATGTAATATTAAAGTATTTGGTTCAAATGGTGAAGAATTCTTTATTTTTCTTAGAGGTCCNCCGGTCAATCGGCCAGGGTAAATTACCGGTTAACTTGGTCAAAGCCCGATTTTGACCAAGTCAATTGCATTTCTACTAATTTAATTTGCCCGGATTTTCCGTCCCGACCGGTCAGTCTGGCCGATTTTTATAACTATGGTAAATTTTGATAGAAGTTGATGAAATGCGTGGTTGAAAAGTTGTGGGTTTTATGAAATGTGTGGTTAAAATTAATTGTTAACTTTCACTTGAGATTTTAATTGAATTTTAATCCAAACCAAGCATGGGCTAGATTTTTAGTAGGTTTTGATAATTGTTGATAAAATGAGTGATTAAAAAGTTAATAAAAGTTACGAGTTCTATGAATTGTATGATTAAAAATGAGTTTGAGAAAAAAAAAATTAAATTTTAAAAAATAGAGACCAAATAGATCATTAAACGATGACTAAAATTAGAAGACGAGTGGTAAGTGTGAAAGAATTCTAAATGTTCACAACTTAGAGATGACAAAGGGATTTAGCATTTAGCCCATAGGGTCAGCTCCCCAAGAAGGAATATTTAGAATAAACTTTCAAAGAGAGAAAATTCTAAACTTACTTGAAAAATGTTGTTCAGAAAATCCTTTGGACCCAATCAAAAACAAAGGAACTATGAGAGCAACAATTGAATTACTGGAAGAATTCAAGACTACTATAATTAGAGTTAAAGCTATGGCTTATAGCCCTAAAAATAGAGAAGAATTCTCAATCCAGATCAAAGAATTGATTGAATTACAGGTTATTGAACCTAGTAAATCTCAGTTCTCTTCACCAGCTTTTATGGTCA
>CAIGRQ010127836.1:0-10234 GCA_903798375.1 Fraxinus sp. D2006-0159 | reverse complement strand
TAATGTTAGGGTTTAAGGTTTAGTGACACGTTTTTCAAGAAAATAATTTTATATTATTTAAAAGTTCTCGGTCGCTACAATGGTCCTCGGTCAATTTTGCTTCATGAGCCCAACCTTCCGCTTCAGCCATAGCCTTCACTCTTATTGTTTCAGGTTCTAACTCAGCTCTCTCTTTATCAATCCGTCGCTGCTGAAGTTGCACTTGCTCCTCCGTAGCTCGTCTTGCTTNTCGGTCGCTACAATGGTCCTCGGTCAATTTTGCTTCATGAGCCCAACCTTCCGCTTCAGCCATAGCCTTCACTCTTATTGTTTCAGGTTCTAACTCAGCTCTCTCTTTATCAATCCGTCGCTGCTGAAGTTGCACTTGCTCCTCCGTAGCTCGTCTTGCTTGTTCTTTTCTTATGGATGACTCCTCTTGCATTTGCACCAATTCAGTATGATGTCTCTGAGCCTCGTGATCTGTCTGAATTAAATTAAACTTTGTAAAAGATTTTTATAGCACACAAGAATTATAAACATTATGAGGTCTACAAGCCTCGTGCTCAGTCCGAATTCATGATAGATGATAAAGTAAACTTCGTAAAAGATTTTTGTATCAATCAAGAATTATAAACATTGTCCACTTACATTGAATTCATGCTACTAAATCATACTCAATAAACATGGAGAATGACATCAATGGAAACATGGATATAGTCATATGGGTTATGCGAGTTAATAAACTAAAAGACTCGTGCTTCCAATCAAATCACACATACTTCACAATTGATTTTAGAATGAGGAACAAGAAGAGGGAGCGTTCAAACCTGCATTCTTTTTCGAGCTAACTCGTCTTCATATCTCAGCATTCGCGCTTTAGCCTGAGCTTGTTATTGATACAGATTCCTCTGGTCTTCTGACCATTTTTGCTGCTTCTCCTTCAGATACATGTACACATGATAGGTGAAAATGAATACATGATGTTTTCATCCAAACAAATTTTTCACGCTTCAAGCATTTATTCTCTTGATCATACGAACATTAAGCCAATTATATAACCAAAACATAATGCACGTAGTCAATTCTACCATCACTGCACTAATGCAAATAGGTTGACAATAAGCATATACGGTACCTAAGTAATCCTGCCATCTTCAATAAAATAAATAATGCTCCCTACGCAAACTCTCTCTGTATATCTGCAATTTTGCATTTTGATTTTCTTTCTCCAAGGACAGAGTTACCTATGACCACTTATATTTTCTTTTCTCCTTTCAATCCAAGAAACGTAAATAAATTAAGGCCTAAAGGAGTTGAAAACTCAATATTTGGTAAGCATTTAAGCCAAATAAAATTCCAGTCAATCCATCTTAAAGGAGAAAAACACAATTTGTTTGCAGTCTTTCTACCACAAGATTATGAACTGTGTGTGAGAGAGATAGAGAGAGTGAGAGAAGCTCAAATGCAAATTAAGTACCAAAAATAACTACAATACTATACAATTTACTTAATTAATCAAACTAAACACCCACGATATCACCATGATCTGAATGGACTCAAAATTAGGCCTAAAGGAGTCGAAAACTCAATTTGGTAAGCATTTAAGACAATGAAATGCCAGTCAACCAATCTTAATGGAGAAAAACACAATTTGTTTGCATAGTCTTTGTACCACAAGATTATGAACTGTGAATGAGAGAGATAGAGAGAGTGAGAGAAGCTCAAAAGCAAATGAAGTACCAAATATAACAATAAAAATATACAATTTTCTGGATCAATCAAACTAAACACTCACGATATCACCATGAGCTTGAATAGCCTCAAAATTAGCCTTCTCTGCTGCCAATTCCGCCAGTCGCGTCTGCTCTTGCTTTCTCATCACCTCAAAGACCTTTAAAAACATATACACAACTCACTTCAACCTCTATGCTTCTTCCATAATAAACGATTAAAACTAATTTCTTCATAAAATAAGAATCCATCATTGTTTGATCATTTGTGATAACCCTTTCTTCGGAAAATAATAATGACCTGTTTGGCATGAGGAGAGCTATTAATTTCTCAGAGAGCTTTGGCCCCTCTCTCAAACGATTCTGGGTCGAACCCTGCTCTCGAGTTTTCTACTGCAGATAGAGAATCCGGTCTAGAAGAATCCGCATTAGGCGCCTGAGCTGGAGCCGGAGGTGTAGAAGATGAGAAAGGAGAAAACCGGAACGGCGAATCGGCGTATATGCTATTGTGGGGGAAGCGTGGAACAAGAAGCTGCCGCCGCCGCTACCACTGCGGCCACCGCCGGCAGCCTTGAAGCGGCCATTTTTTGCGTCTAATCAAGATTAAATTAACTTAATTAGAATCTGAATCAGCAAATTATAGAATGGATTTGAATGAAAAACTAGGGTTTATGCAATTAGGAATTGAAAGCCAAGGGTTTAAGAGGTGGCGCGAGAATAGAAATGTAAAACACTGGTTTGCTGATGCAATCACCAATGGAGCGGTTCGGCCCCGACCATTCGAACTATTTTTGAGGGGCGGATTTTTTGGGCTTTTGGTCCGGTCTTTTGGGCCTCCATTTTTAGTTTTTTTCTTTTTTTTTCTCTTGGGGAAAAATTCAAAAGTCATGTGTTTACTTTGACACAATTCAATTTTCAGGTGTTAAGTTTCAAAATGCAAAACTCAGGTATTTATAAAGTCAGATGTTAACTTTGACACTATTTAATTTTCAGGTGTCGAGTTTTGAAATGCAAAACTCAGGTATTTATTTATTAGTTAAATATATTTTTATTAATTAATTATTAACTAATAAAATATTTAATTATAATATAATTTAATTAACTCACCCCACCTCCACCATTCCTATCGTTCCGGGGACTATTCCAGTGACCGTTCCGACCACCACTCTTCTTCGACGGCTGCTCCGGTTTCGAAAATTATTTCGATAACTATTCCGGTGGCCGTTCCGTTTCAGATTTATTCCGATGACTGCTTCGATTTCGACAATTTATACAATATGGTCACGGATTACCAATTTAGATAGTCACATATTATTTTTCAGTCACAAATAATAATTTTTATACGTCATAGATTATTTTACGGTCACAGTTCAAAAAATTTGTAGGTCACAATTAATTCGTTGGTCACAGATCAAAATTTATAGGTCACACAATCACAGATTTCCAAATTAGTTGGTCACAGATTTTTCCACGGCCATAGATTATATAATTTTTAGGTTACATATAACAAAATGGTTGGTCACGGATTATATTTTAGTCACAGATTACCAAATTTTAAGATCACATAATATATTTTTAGTCACAAAACCAAAATCACCAGATCATCCACCTGCACTACCATCGACTGCCACCATCATTGTCAACCCACCACACACCACATCTGGTCAAATACCAGCGCACACCGATAATGCCACCACCATCGCAAGTAGATCTGACCAGCAACAACCGTGGTACAGACACCGAACAGGCGAGAATTTTAGATCGTCGAACCCACTACAAACCAGACACTCTGATCTCTTCATTACAACTGGCGAAGACGGCGCACAAATCCACCATTATAGCTGCTACAACGGCGTTGCAAAAGAAGCAGATTTGAGCGCTACCACCACCACACAAAACATCACTACCACACAACCGCCAGATCTACCACCACAGAAAACACAGTCACTACCCACAGCCAGCAAACAAAGTACGACCACCACCCCAATCGTTGATCCACCACCACAGACGCCACCACATAAAATACCTCGGATCCTTCCCCAAATTTTCTCTCTCGATCTCGAAAAATGACCAATGAAACCCCATAATTAACTCCACCAAAGACTACCTATAAGCCGCCATCTACAGCGGAAGAGACTGAAACGCAGCCACAGACCACCAGTCACCACCAACAACAACACTACCGCAACACCGCCAAAACAACACCCCACACCACCTCACAGCATCCATTACACGCCGCCGTCACCACCACAAAAGAAGCAGGTTCCCATAGAGCCCCTACCTAACTGTAGCAGTGGCAAAGGCAATGCCACTACCAACGCTCACATCGTTGGCTGTGAGGGCAAAGCACAGCAGTAACGATGCCGTTGCGATACTCTCACATCAAAGGGCCTTGTAGCGGCGTTTGGACGTGTCTCCGACGGTAGGTGCTCCTATCGAACTCTAGCAGCGGCGAGGGCAATGTTGCTGTCGGCGTTCACATCGTCGGCTGCTAGGGCGGGCACAACAGCGACGATGCCACTACTCGACCCTCCAACGGCAGGAGCTCCTCAATGGTGACGACGATTTCAGGGTAGATGAAAATGAAGAGGATGGAGAGAGACAATGAGAGAATGAGAGGTAGAAGAAAAATGATTTAGGCCTGAATTTTGATTAAAAAATCTTCTCACCAGTTTGCACACTGAAGTTAAAATACCTGAAATTATGTAATTCCCTCTTTTTCTTGTTAGTGAAAATGCTTTAGACTGGATGCTCTATCTCGAAATTTTGTTCTTAAGTTCTTGCTATAGTAATTCGTGTTATTGAGCCCATGTTTGAGCCTCATTATTTAAAAATTCTTTTTTTTTTGCAAATTCATCTTAAATCACACATTCTTCGAGTAAAGTATTTTACACGTAAACCCATTTTTTTTTTTTACTTTTTAATCATACATTTTTCAAAAGTTTAATATTGCAAAACTCATTTTCAACAAAAAAAAAAAAAATGGAGCTCAAACATAGGCTGAAACTCGACTATGATCAAGTAACTCATGAATCAACACAAACTATTAGTTACATTTATCATAAAGGACATGTGAAACTTCATACCAACTAGTTATATCCCGATCATAACTCTACATACCACAATTATTATTAAAATAAATAATGTTATTTGTAAGTATTTCTGATGAACCATGGTCTATGTGGCAGTGTTGTATTTTTCAATGAATTAAAATACATCTCAAACTTTATTTGAATGATTGTCCATCAACCATGTTTACAAATAACATTACTATATTAAGTTAGGAATTCAATTAAGATGACCAGTGATTGATTTCCCACCTTTCCAATTAGGTGATCAATTCACAACAAGAAACAGCCTTACCTACTTGATGAAAGAAGTTGATCCTCGGTATTTGCTGTCTTTGAATCTCATAGATAAAAGTCTAAAAAATCATATGAGACTTGGACTTGTAGAAGACATTCAACATGTATGGGATTAATTAGAAAAAAATTGCTCAATACTTAACACATTTTCTCAAGAATCACGTGTACGCTGGAGACGTAGTTATTGTTGACCTTGTTTTTTGCACCGTTGATGTGACCAACAAATACTAGGCTTATTCGTGTCCATGCAAGCTAATTCCAACATGTGTAGATAGGTTGCTAGTTGATAGTATCTTAAGATTGAATGTGAGAGAAGTTTGATAACACTAGATAAATATGTTCGAACGTCGAAAAGATATATGAGTGAAATTGCACAATAGGGAATGATCAATGAAAACCAAACTAAAGATCAAGATCAAACATCTAACTTTAGCAACAAAAGATTGAACTAATAAGGAGAGAATATATAGCTTGTAATAAATGTATTGACATTATCCCTCAATGACACAAAGGAATGAACATTTATAGTATTTCATGTGGAATGGTGACCATTGGATAATGGGACACGTGGTCTCACTTCCTTAACTGAAGTATCTTATCATATGTATCAATATTGACCTAACTAGCCTATGGCACATTAAATGTTTCCAAAAAGGGACAGCCACCCTATAACATATGCTGACAAGACTTTGACCGTTTACTCATTACAAGAGTCCACTCAATCATTTCAACAAGATTTTGTAAATTCAGGATCTTCAATCATCACTTCTTCGTGGTTCAGCTTCGTATTTAATTTTGTTAGGCCTCACCACTTCAGCAGAGAGGCTTCGGCAAGGCCATTCTCATGCGAGACCACTACGATGAAGGTGGCCTTCGGCATTCCAAATTTAATGTACTTTGATAGGTCCATATAGCTTCGGCAAAGGGGCTTCGGTGGGTTGGTCACGTGGGACACTAGGTGGCGAAGCATAACAAGGCAAAAAAGGTGTTCGGTGGATCGACCATGGGCGTAGCGCAACAATAGTCACCTAAATCCATGTATGGTTGTTCATGTCATCCGTAGACTCTATCTTGAGTGAAATTTCTTTAGAGTGGGTTTTTCTGTCATGATTAGGTTTTTTCACTAGCACAATAGTCCCGTAAATCCAAGTAAGATATTAATATCATAGTTGGAGTTCAAAGTTGAACTTGATTCTTGCATGTTGTCTTATCCTTATGTAGTATCATATTGTTGGAATTTGTTTGTTGAGCAGAAGTAGGAAAGTGTTGAACTGCTGAACCTCCTTGTTTTAATTGAAATAGCTGAAATTTGTTTGGTGAACTGAAGCAGGGAAGTGTTGAATTGTTGAAGTTCCTTGTTTTAATTGAAATAAAGCATTGTTTTGATAATAGTGCCAATGATTTAATTTTTTGTATGTTACCAAGAAAAGACAACTGCAGTGTTTCAACTTCCAATACACGTATAATTGTTATCTATTAAATGCACAATGATGGCCACATTGCTGCATTTTGAAACTGATCACCGAGGCTCATGCGTGAGATACATGCATCAATCTGAGGTGTTAATAAGGAAAAGTGTTTGAATTCAACGCCTCATATGTAGTTAAAAATGGACGCTTCAGATTAAGTGCATCTATGTTAGGTTTTAAAGATGTTGGCAATCTTTTAACAAAATTATTGTTGAAAAAGAGTTTTTAAAAGTCAAAGTGTCAAGTGGTAAGTTGTATAGGTGAGTTAGAAGTCCCAGGGTTCGAGTATGAATGAGGAGAAAAGAGTCGTTGCAATTTCTTTAGCCTATCGCCCAACTCTTGCTCGAGCGGTAAAAAAATAAAAGCTATACTATTACTCCAGCGGCAGTATATCCCGAGAAAACCTAATTTGTATCTTTTAAGATTTTTATCCGGCCCATACTACCCAAAACCTCTACACTATATATATATATATCCATGCCTTCATTCGAAAAATGAGAGTTGAACATGAGAGAAACAAAAGATTACTTCCTACATATCATTCCAATAGTTCAACCTCCTTTTTGATTTCTTCATAGTATTGAAAAACATCAACTTCACATAAACCAAACACCAAAACACACACTTCCATAACATTGTCAAAGTTCTGAAGATCAAATAAAGTGACCTGAGTTTTGGTTGTTGGAGAATGAGGAGTTCTCATTGATCTACATGAGATAGACGAATTCAGAAGACCGAGAGTTATTGTAGGAGCACGCAATTCAGGATGACTTTGGTGATTACAGTCAGGAGGTCAGAAAGTACTAGAGCTAGTCTAGTCTGACAGTATTGTAAGTTGATTCATTTTTAGTGGATTCTTACTGGCTTGGGCCCAGAGTTTTTACCAAGTTACAAGTTTTCTCCGTCAACAATTTTCAAGTGTTTTTATTTTTCAATAATTTATTAAATGCGGTAATTCAACATATGATAGTTGTGCATATAAATTCATATGGATTAATTAATAGTAGTGACTTGTTGTATTTGTTAATTGTTAATAGGTGTTAGTTGGGTCGAACTTCGTTATTTTAAGTGGTATCAGAGTCTCATTTTGATTCCTGACCTAAATTTAATCTAGATAAGTCAGTCTCTTTCCGTGCCTCTATTTTTTAACGGAAGCAATTATGCATATTGGAAGGTTACTTTAGATGAATGGATTTGTGTTAATGTACAAAATGGTTGGACCGCCTATTTCTCTACTATTTCAAGTGTAGTTATCCCTACAGATATTTCTCTTTGGACCAATGATGAACTAGGTAAGTGCAACTGGAATAGTAAAGCCCTGTTTATGGCTATATCTACTGAAGAGTTTAGGAGAGTATCAATGTGTGAAATCCCGAAAGAGGTTTGAGATATTTTAGAGACCACAATGAAGGAACCGAAACCGTTATGAACTCCAACCTATAGATGTTGACCACTAGGTTTGAAGAAATTAGAATGAAGGACGATGCATCATTCGATGAATTCTATGCGAAGCTGAATACCATAGTGAACTCTAGCTAGTTTCAATTTAGGTAAAAAAATCCCAAAGTCTAAAATAGTTCAAAAAGTCTTTAGATCCTTACCTGAGAGGTTTAGACCCAAGATTATTGTGATTGAAGAGAGCAAGGACCTAGATACAGTTAAGATATAAGAACTTGTAGGATCCATTCAAACCTATAAATTCACCATATCTCAATCGAAAAGATTAAATCTATAGCCTTGAACACCGTTAAGAAAGATGAATGTGAGTTTATTGACACTGAGACCCTTAGAGATTATGAGATAGCTTATTTAGTAAAGAAATTCCAAAAAGTTCTCAGGAATAAGAAAAAACCTTAAGAAAGGAAGAAGATGCCCCTAGTAAATTTCAGAAAGACAAGTGTGAGAAGACTAATGCTAGGAGTTCTAGTAAGAAATCTTAGTCAGTTAGATGTCATGAGTGTCAGGGTTTTGGTCACTATAGGAATGAATGTACTAGCTATAAGAAGAACTTAAATAAAGGAAAGGGTAAGGCATTGGTAGTGTCTCTGATTGATGATGAATACAATTCAAGTATTTAGAGTAATACTTCTAGTAATGAGGATGAAAGGAACTTTTTGGTGTTCACGTCTGTAGTTAAGAATGAATCTGATAAGGTTAGTGAGAAAATGGAGAATGATGAACGTAGTGAGAATTCTGAGGAAGACTCTGAGGATCGGACATATATTCGCGAGGCATGCTGAAATTTATTTGATGAGAGTTTTAAGATAAAGAAAGTCAATAAAACCGTATTGAAGCAGGTTAATAAACTTGAATAGAAAGAGAGAAATTCATAGCTGACCTTCAGGAATCTACCAAAAATCTGAGTGAATTGAGACTTGTCAATGAGAACCTAGAAGCTAAGGTTAAAACCTTAACAAATGACCTAGAAAAATCTAAAACTTAACTTCATTCCTACTCGAGTGGTTCTCAAAAACTTGATAATCTGTTAGGGATGAACAAGCTAATTAGAAATAGGCATGGTCTAGGATATGTTCAAATTGATAACAATACTGTTAGTGCATCCAAGACCATGTTTGTCTCAGCCACCAACAAACTTAAGAATGTTACTAATCCTGAACTCAAGGGTAAGAGTGTCTTAGGACCGAGGCCTACTAGAAAACGTAGGACAAATCAACCTATAAATCAATATCAACCATCACGTAGTTTTGAACCTAAGTTTATTCCCATTTGTCACAGTTGTGGTGTACTAGGACACACAAGACCTAGGTGTCATAAATTACTGAATAGAAATAGAAATAAAAAATTTCACTAGACTTAGAAATCAGGATTTTGATAGTCGAATTGATTTCCTCACTAATCAAGTTAGCCATTTACCAAGTTAATGATAGGGTTGACTCGAAATAAGTCTTCCACTAGTCAAGTTTGGGTAAAAAAGAGTGATTTGAAAAATTTTGAAATTGATCACGGGGCTCTTAAAGGTAAGAGCGTTTGTATACCTAATTGATTAGGTACTTTTGATACATGCTTATGCATTTTAATTGATTAATTCATTATTGCATGCATCTCAATTTATTTTTTTTGTTTGACTTTACTTTTTAGGTAGTTAGATTTTTTAAAATAAAAAAAATTAAAAAATTGAAAAATTAAAAAAATGGGTGAATTTTTTTACTACACCATAATATATGATTTACTTGAACATGTATGTTGCGACCAAGTATGAGTTTAATTGATATGTTGTAGCATATTTTACATTACTTTGTTTAGGTTTATGTGGAGTAATTAGTATAAGTTTCTTCATGTACCATCTGCACTGCACACACTATGATATTGTTAGTGGGACTCTACCGCGTGTGTGAGATTTGGGATGACTGTCACATGTTAGTAATGTGACTTTGAACATGAATTGACATTTGCACACACTATGATCTTATGAGTAAATCTGACGCGTGTATGAGATTTGGGATGGTCATCATCTGTTGGTAAAGTGACCTTGAGCATTGATTGACCTTAATTTAGTAGACCTAAACTCGAGTATATCCCCTTAAATAAAATAAAAATGTTTCATTTTATACTTTTTTCCGAAACTTATTTGATTTGAGTAATTAAGTTCAAGGGGTTTCTCATAACCTTATGCCCTATGATCAACTGACTTGGAGTCATAGACCAAAAACTCGTTACATGGATCATTTTA
>CAIGRQ010127810.1:0-10655 GCA_903798375.1 Fraxinus sp. D2006-0159 | reverse complement strand
GGCGGGTAGCGGGACGGAGACTATATTTCCCATACCCGCCCCACGGGTATCGGATTGAGCGAATTTTTTTGCCATCCCTATTAAAAAGTGATTTGTGTCAACTTCGGTCAAATATTCGAATTTGATCTAATAGTTAAATTATAAATATAAATGGATAAATTTATTGTGGGGCAATTTTGTTTTAAGGAAAAAGTATTAATCACTTGCCTCATATTTTATTTTTCTCCATTTTCTTTCTTTTGCTTCAATTTCATAGAGTTTAATTAAGCTCATGCGAATTAAACTTAAAATATTAATTTGTCATTTAATGAACAACCATTTCACTATACCATACGGCCAACAATTTTTTTACTTAAAACTTAATTTTTTAGTTATAAGTGATATTTTTAATCATACTCAATTATTATTACACGAGTGATTTTTTGTGCTTAAAAATGAAATTTTTTACAAAAAACTAGTCAAATGCCCGTTCAATGCACGGGCCGTGTTCTTTTTAAGGCAATATTAGTGTGTCGATCGTTGAGGATTGATAGAAGATATGTGCAGTGGTTTATATTGGCAAAATGAATTAATTTGATCAGGTAAATTGGCATATGAAATAAAAGTCTCTTACACAAATTAAACAATTTAGTGCAACACAATAGATTTCACCGGAGAAGATGAACGCAACATTTACAAATTATTGTATAAGAACACACTTTAAAAAAAGGAATGTAATGACAAACAGTTAGGTTATGTTTAAGATGTATTCATAATCCAACGTCTTCTTAAAAGCTTATCAGATATCTGCATGAGAGCAGAGCATATGTGGTTACCAAAGATGGGTTTCTGTTATCGATCATGATACTCAGTCCATTTCCAAGCTTGAAAAGCCAAATCATCAACTGTATTTAGTTCAAACATAAAACACTGAAATGTGTTAATGTGAGAATGATTTTAACTCCATAAGGTTAAGGTTAAAATGCTAACTCATTATTTAAGAAAACTATTAGATTCCAAGGCAATAATAAAACGTGTAAATAGTTGCTCTTTCATCGTACTTCGTCTTCCCCCTTTTTCTACAGCATCATTCTCCTTCTTTTGGCTTAGTTCCAATTTCCCAATAATAAAAGAATGCACGCACATTTTTTCTTTCTCTAAACACAGTTTGAAACTTACGGTCAACTTCTATGATTGGGAATATCAAACATCAAATGATTCTCACAACATTTTAATGAAGGAATATATATATATATATATATAAGTCGAGAGAATAGTAAATAACAAAAACACAGTCTAATGACAACAGTAAGTTCCCATAATTTTATACAACTTGTGAATACGTGGATATAATTCATAAAGTTCCTAGAACTTTATACAGGTGGTGAATACATGGATATAATTCATATAGTGATTAAAGATTTCTTTTCAGAAGGCATTGATTTACACGTGATAACTTCAAAACATTGACCATAATAGCATGTGACATTTATAAGGAATCCGAACATAAAGTTAATAGCAATATAGCATCATCTAACAAGCTAATTTTACACACACTCGATCGGGATTTAGAAAAGAAATTCTGCAAACTCAATATATAATCAATTCGATAGATACAATTCGATAATGGTTAAGAAACTAATGAAGAAATACTAGGGAAAAACTAATGCTACTAAAACTATCATTTGTTTATATGGTCCTAGAAACAATTTTTGTTATGCACTCCACAGTGTTGTAGGCAAAATCTTCGCACATTCCATTTTCAGCGTACCCTTAGAACAATGATTCTAATACCATGTACAACACTGAGCACAATACCTATCAATTAGAAAGTTGACAATCAGGAGGACTAAGAAGACTTGCTCTCCTGTATAATTCTAGATAGTAGAGTGCACTTGAAACAGTTTTGAGCATTACACGAGAAGACCAGTCATTGGAGAGAGAAACTTAAAAAAGGAAATGGACGGAAGAAAATAGAAAAGAAATTATAATATGACATCATCCTCAAGAATAGGTTTGTGGTAAGCTCGCCTGAAAATAAAGGAGTAAGTTTGCAAATGGCATCGTGCCTCCATTGAAGAAGTACTGAGTAATACAATCGTCTTCATTGACATTCTACAAAAGATTTATGAAGAGGGTTATTTAGTCTCCTTTTTTTTAAAACTTTGATGAGAACAATTCAGTAGCAAACATTTATAGGAATTAACAATATCTAATGTCCTTCAACTTGGAGTTTCAAATGATGGAAAAAAAAAATAATCACAAAAGACTACCTCAAAGTGGTGAGCAAATGTTTTATGGCAGAAATAATGGACAAACGGAAGACCATCCGGTTTCATCCACCTGATATCTTTTTGAGAAGGCCTTGATAGTTTTTCATATGCTGTTTTTCAAAGAATAAAACAAGTTGATCGGCCATGATAAAAACAATACCAAACCTCATGGCCCAGTTTAGGATTTAGCAAGGATTAAGTACCTCAAACATTTCAATGGGAAATATTATGTCATTGGAAGCTTCCAAATCAAATTTAGGGTCTGTTTGAGCCACATTATTTTGGAATAATATATTCTGAAATAGTAGATTGGTGGATAATATGTGGTTGAAAAAAAAGGAAAAATTATTGATATGGTGAAAAATATTATTTTATTTAAAAATGTGTGGTTGACAATGAGTAAAAAAATGAGAATGAAAATTTTAATATGTACCAAACAGGGGCTTACTAATATTTGGAACTATTATATTAACATTCTGAACCTGAAGATCCCTGTGGGGCAGAATAATTAATGTCAGACAAATGTCTCTCCACATGTTTGGTTTTGGGGAAGAATATAGGGAAAAAAAAAAGCAACTAATATAGGCCTTAAATGTTTGTAAATATACATAAATAGATGGATCACGTTCCAGTTTCCTAGAGGAGCTGACAGTGGTATAGAAGAAGTTTTGAAAAGATTATCATAAAAGTAAAATAGGCGTTGAGGAAATCTTGATGGATTACCTTTAAAAACTTAAACCAAGTTTTGATCATAATAAATCATTTAGTTACTAATAAATTAGTAAAGATTGAGAAATTCACATTTGGAATGATTTCATAAAGATACACCACATTTTAAACATCCAATGTCAATTTCACATGTCAAAAGTTTTGCTGAGATTCAATGATAAACGCATCGAAAGGACTTCATAGGTAAGTGCAAAGGAGGATAAATAAGATTGGATATCCACAAATAAACAAAATAAAGAAATCAATTCAATAAAAAAAAGGACACCATAGTATTCCAACAATTTAAGCTGAAAATGGATAAAAAAAACAAAAAAGGCAAAAATATTCACGACATCAAACTACCAATTTTTTCCAAAAATCACAAAGAACAGGTTGAAGAAACTGATAAAACAAACCTGGTTGAGATGAGTCTACAAATTTCTGCATAACAGAGTTGAGATAAGACGTTCAGCGCGTGGATTGGATAAAGCAATGGAAGACCACATTTTTAAGTATAACAACTAATACATAGGTTGAATGGTAAGTGAGAATAAAGGCAATGATNATAAAACAAACCTGGTTGAGATGAGTCTACAAATTTCTGCATAACAGAGTTGAGATAAGACGTTCAGCGCGTGGATTGGATAAAGCAATGGAAGACCACATTTTTAAGTATAACAACTAATACATAGGTTGAATGGTAAGTGAGAATAAAGGCAATGATAAGTGGCCACATTGGGTTGTAGGAATACAGTTCTTTCTGAGCTTTATCTACATGAAAAGAAGTCAGTAAAATGACGAAAAAATAAATAGTATAACAGAGAAAATCAAAGTGTTCTACAAACAAAAAATAAAATAAGAAACGGAAATATGTGCTATAATACTTGAGGACGACTAAAGTTCAGATAACCATCCCGAAACAACAGTGAAATGGCATCTAGGTTCAAGCTGATGCATTAGCTTTCAAGCAACAAGAGGGGATAACCATGGCCTTGTTTGAACAATTGTTGTCACTCTTCCTCCCATCGATAGTCAAATGGCATTCCAAAATGCTTTCTACACCGCCCTCCATATATTTTAATTTTATCCTCCCAATCCAGTCTTTTCACAAAAAATATACCCCAAAAAGAGATCGCTACATAAACACATTAAAATGAACACAACATCATTGATAACTAATAAAATAAAGTTTGAAACTAAACAAATAGAAAAGGCAATGGAATAATTGTTAAAAAATTTATATCATTTTGACATTCTTCTTCATGACTAAAATATGAAAGAGGAGTCCAATAGCGTATCCTTCCCAAGGTTTATCAGTACAAAAGTGAAAGCAATTTCAATGCATAAGAAAGGGTCTTGGCTAAATTTATAGAAGTCACTTAAATTGTCAATGGGGTGAGAATAAAGATTAATAGTAAAAGAAAGAAAAGGAATTTATAAGGGCATCTAACTGAACAGAAAGGAAATCATTTCAAAATCTAGTTAAGGTACAAAGAATAAAATATTAGCCAAAATAGTACCAGAATATAGGTATTTTTTGAAAGGAAGGTGTAATCAAAATCTCAATCAATTGAGAACGTTTAATTGAAATAATAAAAAGGAAAAACTCAAAAGGCTACATTGTTTTCACACCAATTTGAAGTCATAAAGAAGCAACATTCATGAATGTAAAAGGAAAATCGTTATTCTAGAATGTGGGAAATACTCTTTTCTTGATTTCCATATCAGAAGCAAATGAAATGAAAATACAACTATAAGGTTCAACATTTAATTTTGATCAACTCAAAAAACAATGAAATCAAATATGAACACTTTTATGATTCTGGTTGGATGATACTACACATATAATGTTACAAATAACAATTGGAACGATTCCTATCTTGAGAATTAAAACTCAACAACAATAGAGAGTGAGCAAAGATTTGGCCAAAAAATAATATAATTCCTCATCTAACATCACGCTAATTCACACACTCAAAAATACCTTTGGTTCCAAATACAACAAGTCCTACTTCAACATTCTCGCTAAATATCATCTGTGTAAATGCAAAAAGGGATATTAGAAGTTTAGAATAAAAACTAAAATGCCAAAATCCACAAATACATTGAACAGAGAAGTTAGTGGCAAAAAGAAATAAAAAAAATTAACAGACATTCCCTTGCACTAACATAAAGCAAACTTTTGGCTTTCTGGCAGCACAGCGTACATTGTTGGACCAACATCAAGCACCAAAAGTATAAAATTCCTATTGAGCAAAAATGTATTATCTGGGGAAAAAACTAAACCATAGTAAAAACTCCACCTAATTTTCTAAAAACTAAATAATGTAATAAGTTTACTTTGATTACAAATTTTAAAACTTAATCACCTAAAATCGAACCCAAATTCCCGATTTCACATATGTTTCTTATTTTGCATCCACTTCAATAACACAATATAATAACGACATACACCCAATACAACATACATAAAGAACAGCTCAAGGCTAGCAGTGAATCAAAGAATAAAAATTTAGGTAGCATAAATTTAGGAAAAAAATAAAAACAAATAATAAAAAACTGAATGATACTGTAATAGCTTACACAATTGCCCGATAAAAATGAAGTTATTGGATAGTTGAATGTGGAAAATTAAAGCCTGATAGTTTACCTTGTTTCGAGCCATTTCGATATTTTAGAAATCACGCCAACACAACAAAAATTGGTGTCAAGGTCCCTCTCCTTCACGAGTACCTGTTTGGAGCATGGGCGGAGCGCCAGCGGCGTCATTTTTTGGGGCATCCGGGTCGGCTCAATTGGCCACGTTAACGGCGAACAACACCAAAATCCCCAGAAATTCACCGAGACGAGTAAAAAATCATGAAATTTAAACAAAAACCAACCTTACCTCATATTATACCCTGGTAGCAACGGATGGAGCTGCTACTGCGGCGGCAGAAGAAGCAGCGCCACAAATATACCAGAGAAGCGATAGCGATGTTTGCTGTTGGGTGATGAGGAAAAAGAGGGACGATGGTTGATGATGGTGATTATGGGCACCCTATCCGTTCCAACGTCGATTGTTGTTCTTTCCTTTGCGGGTCTTCTAAGGATTCCATAAATTTTGGGGGGTTTTTTGAAAGATTGAAAGAGAACGAAGTGAGGGAGAGAGAGAGCACAAGCTATTTCATAGTTCAAATATTCAGTGGAACCAGTCAATGAACAGTAATGTGAACACGAGGGTGCAAAGATGAATAGTAAATAGCTATCCTCTCTTTGCTATCCTCTCTTTTTAAGGGAGAGAAAAAGTAGGATATAAAAAAATTGTACTTATAAATCAACTTTTTACTTGTAACAATATTTTTCTTTATATAAGTTTTTCATTTAAAAATGAGTTTTTCACTATAAGTGAATTTTTGCTTATAAGTGATCTTCTAGTATTGGTTATTTTTTACTTCGTGAAATTCTTAGCTTTTATTTACTTGTAAGTAAACTTATATAATTCAACTTATTTAATCTTTTCTTATTAAGTCATAAATCAGTGGATATATTATAAAGTCAAAACTTATCCAGCGTATTAATTTTATATGATTGAAAAAACGAGGATAAGCACAGTGGATTAATTGAATCCGATTACTAATTGCACCAAACATCTTGTAAGGATGGAAAATTAATTTAATCCTTATTCAATATAACATGATGTTCAAAACGTGCCTTAATCTGTTAAAGTTACAAATGAATCGGGTTGGACGACATAACTGGAGACTTTCCGTTGTCCAACCTATACAAAATCAATTTGGAATTACTCAATATTGGACTAGACTCAACTGTGAATAAATTGAGAAAGAGAAACATGCAATAAAATTTATCGATTGCTACTGCAATCAAGTCTAATCATGCATCCAGAACATGACACCATAACCCTAGTTCGATTTTGATTTTTCAAAAGTATATACTTTTTTCAAATTCATTTTCAACTACACATTCTTCCAATAAAACAATTTTAAATGTGAATCCATAACTTTTCCTTATTTTATTATATACACATTCTCTAAAAAATTAATAATAAAACTTCTCAAAATAAATAAATAATAAAACAAGGAATGAGTTCTTGTTCAACACGGGTCAATAAGTGCTTACTATTACTATCGCAATAATATCATATGCTATAATCACTCCATTCAGAAATGAAGGAAGTATGATCCATCGACTCCCCTGGAACTTCCTCATGCTTAGTTGGCTGCTCTTTCCCTCCCACCAACCTTGCTGGATTCCCCACAGCTGTTGTCCTTGGTGGCACGTTCATCAAAACCAATGAGCCAGCACCAATCTTGGCCCCATCCCCAATCTCCACGTTACCTAATATTATTGCTCCTGCACCAATCAACACTCCATCGCCAATCTTGGGGTGCCGGTCACCAACAGCGTTGCCAGTTCCGCCTAACGTCACATGGTGGAGAATTGAAACATTGTTACCAATCACAGCAGTCTCCCCGACCACCACTCCAGTTGCATGATCAAAAAGGATACCTTTGCCGATTTTGGCAGCAGGGTGTATATCGACAGCAAAAACATCAGAGATGCGAGATTGCAGTGCGAGAGCTAGAGGTTTGCGAGATTGAGTCCACAGCTTGTGAGCCACTCTGTGTGCCTGTAAGTACAAAATATAACTAGTTCGTTAGAAATTATATGAAGAAAAAAGATATGGTTAAAGATTGCAGGAGAATGGAAACCCTCTAGCTCCAAAGTCCAAAGAATTAAGATTCAGTGTATATAACAATAGAATGTACAGTCTTCCAGATACAAGAGACCAAACTAGAAGGCTAGGGGGGTTCCTTAGCTTAGATTTGTAGGGGATAGGCATATAAGGGCAAGACTTGCACAAATGTATTGGGACTAAGATGAAGAACGTAGCAACAAAATCAGACGTCTGAACTGTGAAGTACATGTTGGACTGGGTTGAGATCTGATGAGATGAATTATTAAAATCATAAAAAATGTATTATTGATTATATGCTTCTAGGAAGGTACAAACTTTTGTTTTTACATGTGCATGTATGCACATGTCAATGTATTGTATTACTTGGTTTATCAATGTTGTGCATGAGTATCGATCTTCTTTTATTTCTGAAGCCCTAATATATTGATCTTGATCTTGATATAAGTATAGATTGTAATAACTTCCCATGAGCAGCATTTTTTCCTACTGGGCTTTGGCTATGATATACAATAAACTGATTATCTGTCAATATTTTGGGACTTCGCTCCAAAATTGATAACCTTTCGCTTTCTAGAGGACGAACATGAGGTTCAAACTACACAGAGTTGTACAAAAAGTAATGAACAGAAATACCTTACAAATTCCTATCAGTATCTAGAGTACAATAAAAAATCTAAACCTCATCCAAATAGGTTTCAAGTTTGCTACATGAATCCTTCTACGCCACTTAATTCAATTCCTTGGCACACTTTTGCTACATGAAATCTTCTTCGGCACTTCGTTCAATTCCTTGTGCACTTCCAGAGTTCCTTACTATATTTACTCGAAGATTCAATGAAAATGGATCTTTTACAACCATAATAAAGACATCAATTTCGGTCAACCTATTCTTCTTCTAATATGTGTTATTATGATGGCATCTTACAAACAGAAACTTCTTTATGTTTATGCAACACATGACATAACCACTCAAGTCTTAACTAGTCCTTTTATTAATTTATCCACAATAGGAACAAGTTCTCTTGTTAATATATGCTCTCATTTCTTATCTTATGATCCGAGTATAACCACACATCCACATTAACATCCGGTGTTTCAGCTATGTTGCTAAAAATGAAATTTTACCCTCAACAGCCTAACACTTGAGTAACATAAATATAGTAGGTCTAACCAGCATTCTACAGAACCTAAATCCTAAACAACCAGTCTTTCAGACATGATTCTCTATATTAATTTCACTACCTTCCTTGTTCCCACTGGATATTTCGTGCACTCCACTCCCTCTTAGTTCTTGACATAAAATATTTAGATTCCAACGTACTCTTCCTAACTTCTAAATAACAGTTTTACCATCCTGATCTCATCCATTAAACTATGTCATTAATAAATATTATACACCAACAAAGGTCATTTAGGATATGTCTACAAGGCCATTCATTACGAAAGTTAAAAGATAAGAATTTAAGCAAAACCTTGATGCAGGTCTACGATGATAATAAATTTTCTACTATCAATGACTATAAAACTTAAGACTCCGTTTGGCTAATTTATAAATGATCAAACTCTATTTTCAATCACATATTCCAATGGATCCACAAGTATTATCCACCACTCATTTCTTAATATTGCCTCCATCTGGTAAGAATTTACAAATGGTTTAATTTATAAATGAAAAGAAATGAGTGGTGGATAAGTAAATTATACTTGTGGGTTCATTGGAACGTGTGGTAAAAATTGAAATTTGACCATTTATAAATGATTTATATGTTAATAATCAAATTGTTTATGAATTCTTCCCAAATGAAACTTAATCATAACTCGTCCATTGTCGATATCCTTAATAATATTAATGTTTAATTGGAATTTTATTTTCTCTCCAACTCCCACCATGGAACTCAATAGCACCCTATTATAGGATTTTTCTTAACCAATGAAATCATATACAAATTTTGTCACCTCTTTATATAATATATCTCTCTGTCAATCTCTTACATAAATAGCTCTATAGTTGGTATCCCTAGCACAAAACCGAATTGGTTTGTAAGACCTTTGGATTGCACCTTACCCTCTCACATAATTTAATAGTATGATTCATGGGATCAGTACTTTCTATAATTAGTACAATCTTGATTTATCACCTTTAATATTGTTAGGTTTTATGTAATTGGCAATTCTGTGAACAAAAGGACTGAAATAAACATCTTGTAAAAAGTCAAGGAGTTGGTTATAATATCGTATAGTTGGGATTTCAAGAAGATCACATATGATCAAAGGAATGCAATTAAAAGTCTAAAGAGTATCAAAGCCGCACGAGTTATGTTCCAAATTCTCAGTCGTCACTTGCAATGCATGTTTCACATAGCAAACATTGGAATTTGGACAAGGCTATTTCTATAAGAATTGTAGCTCTTCGAGTTAACTGTCCAACGCAATTTGAATCACCTCAATCGGATATTGGTAGAGAAAGTTATGATGAAAATACTGACAACCGCTCAGCTGTCGCTGACTCTCGCTCGAGCAACCATTGCAGTAATATTTTCGCCCGACCTTTGTCGACAGATCGCTCGAGCAACCTACCTATGCGGCCAAACCTATTTCGCAATTTTGGAGAGTTTTAGACGGCTCATACTACTCAAACACCTCCAACTATAAATACAAAGACTTTGGACGACTTTTGTAGGGTTGCTACATTGTGCCTCTCTTGCATATCATATTCTCTACATCTTTGAGAAATCCAAGAAGCTATTCTTTGATTGATTCATACATATTGTTCTTGAGATCAAGCAATCCAGTTTTGGAGAAAAAAGGTTATCTCATTGTGCTTCATTGATAAAACATATTCAAATCTTCTTTTGAGAGATCCAAGATCACAACTCATTGGTGAAATCATTCATAACATTCTTGAGATCCGGCAATCATGTTTTGGGGAAAACATCAAATTGAGGACTCCAAAACACCTACTTCTTATTGGTCATAAGAAGGTACTTTCTCAGCTG
>CAIGRQ010127786.1:0-15235 GCA_903798375.1 Fraxinus sp. D2006-0159 | reverse complement strand
GGTTGGTCATGAAGTTTTTTGCATACTGATGTAATGATGACAAAATGAAACTTGCAAATTTCCCACAAAAAAACACCATTACATTACATTCCATTGAAGTTTTAGAAACTTTAAGTTTGCTTCATTAAAACTAGACAATTACAAAATGTCACCCTAACTTGTTAGCCAACCATTAACCACCAATCAAGGCGTCTCCATCACCTTTGTTTTCACTTCGTCAGGTAATTTCGCCCAGCGGACCGTCACATTCACGTTCACGAAAATTAGGAGTTTTTCATCGTTATGTAGCCAAACTTGAGTTTCAAACCTTCGCGCCATATCTTCAACTTCATCGTGCGCCGCTGGTTTAGCCAAATTCACGCTATTATTACTCGATTCACTAGTTGTTTCTCCTACTTTTCACCAATCCCAAAACCCACACTTTGCACTGCAACATTTGAAGAATTTACCTTTGTTAACGGTGTCCCTTTCAACCTCGAAAAATTTCTGAAATCCATGCGTACATTGTGGGCATCGACGTTTTATTGGGCACTCGCTGAAGAAGTGTCCAATACCCCTGCAACCATGGCAAACTCCGGAATTCTTTCCTAGCATTGTGTGCTGCTACATTAATGAATCAAAGACAACAAGTAATAATATAGAAGAATGAATTAATTCATCAGAGATACAACTTCCACAACAAATAAAATTAATGCATCAGAGACAATACTACATAACAAGCTTCCACATTATTGCAAGTAAAGTCTATTTTAGATGGTCTGACCTGCACCTAAAGAAAAACTTCCACATCAACTTCAAACTACTTGAATTCTGCAGTGTTCTCATTTCGATGCTCAAAAGAGACAGTTCCATGGACAAGTATTTAATATAGAGGCTGGGAAGCAAGCATTGCTAAATATAAATTCTCTAGCATTAAGACCTTAATCTTCCCCGTCCTTTGTTCTCAATTTATTTTAGCATTGTCACTTGTCAGTTGGCTTTGGAGAAAACGTTTAAATGTTGTCTGCTGATGCCAAAATTTAACAAATCTTCGCTTATCTATACTTTAGTTAAGTAGTATGAAGGAATAATGAAGAAGCAATCATCAACTACAGTATGACACTAAGTCCTGGCTTTCTGTCCCTGTCCCAGGATCCAACTACTGTATTCATACTAATTATGAGCACATTTTTGACACTATTTTGCATATAACTCCCAAACTCAGTTTTCTAAGAAAGAAAAAAATTTTGTAAGCTAATGTAACAAAGATTACTCATGGGTATTTAACCTTTTTATATTCTGATGCTCATGCTCAAAAGACACGGTTCCACCTAGCTGAATTGAAAGGTTAAATACCCATGAGCAAATGCCAAAATTGCACAAAACACAACTTACTATTTAGCAAACCAAAACAATTCCGGCGAAGTGAAGATCTCCACACGACGAGAGGCGGGCCGAAAGGTGTCGGTGCTTTCAGTTTGCTGTCGTCGAACTCGTTTGCGTTGAGAGGAGATGGGCTTGAAGAGAGAGAGAGAGTGAATTGATTTGGGGGTGGAAAAATGTGGAAGAAACTGGAGTTCACGAGGGAAGGGTTCGAGAGAAGGGGCAGTATACGATTTGAGGGAAAAATGAGAGAGAGGGATTTTCAATTTTTTGGAATTTTTTTCCTTTTTTTTTAAACAAGTGCCACGTCACTTTGTCAGCCCCTTCGTACGAGTAGCGCGACTGGAAAATTTTACCTACATATTGTGTAGCTCGTGCAACGTATGGTTTAAGACATGTATTTTTCGGAGGGCAATTTATACGGACGAAAATTTAACGCTTACTTCCGAACATGTAGATCCGAACGGCCAATCGAATTTTAAAATTTTGGAAAAAATTATTTCACTTTCCGCAAACGAAAGGAACTTCAACATACCAAATGAAATACCGCGACGTCGACATAAATATCAATTTATTTTTCAATGTTCATAGAACACTAGACATGTGTCAAATGTTGAGTTACTAAAACATTATTTCATCATTGCTACTGTGCCATATAATAGCGAAATTTATCCCACTCACTTCGCTGCATTTCAAGTGCATTTATTTCGGCATGCATTTCGTCTTCATCGTTTGGTAGCTCCACCTCGGCTGCATTTATTTCGGCATGCATTATTGGAACAATAATGAACATTTTCACATCAAATCAAGTGATAAAGCCTACATGCGACACCCTTTCATTTCATTTTTCAATTTTTTCAATTTTACATTTTGACCTTTATCCTCTTTGTTGGTTGTATGGTGGAAGGAATTGAGTGGTTTTGAAATGTCAAAGGCTGACACGTTGATAATAAATGAAAGCAAATTTTACCCACATGAGTATCGTGTAGCTTGTGCAATGTGTGGTTTAGGACATGTATTTTTCAAAGGGCAATTTATACGGACGAAAATGTCAATTTTACTTCCGAACATGTAGATTCGAACGGCTATTCGAATTTTAAAATTTTGGGAAAAAATATTTCACTTTCCTCACACAAAAGAAATTTCAACACACCAATTGAAATACCGCGACGTTGACATACATATCAATTTGTTTTTCAGTAGACATCTGTCAAATGTTGAGTTCCTAAAACATTATATCATCATTGCTACCGTGCCATATAATTGCGAAGTTCTTCCCACTCACTTCGCTGCATTTTAGGTGCATTTATTTTGGCATGCATTTCGTTTCCAGCGTTAGGTAGCTCTACATCGACTGCATTGTCATCCATGTCTGTTCTCATAAAGGCCTCATCTACAAATTCAGAACGATGTAGGAAGTTATAAATACACATTGTTGCTACGACAACTGCAACTTGTGTTGGAAATGAGTAGCTAGGCACACAGTCAAGAATTTGTCATATTTTCTTCCACACACCAAAGACACGTTCAATAACGTTTCTGCACGAAAAGTGTCTAAAGTTAAACCTCTCACAAGCATTTCGAAAATTACGACGATGACCTGTTCTATCGTTATTGAAAATTGTACAATATATCTGAGCTTTTATGTGGGGCCATATATTCCGGCCGATAAAAAATCGGAGTCGATCAAATAATACTTACCTGATGCTGGTAGTGGAATGTATATTCTTGGACTGTATATAGCACGAGATAATATTCGAGCATTGTGCGTATTCCTAGTGTGTGTGTCAGCCAACACAAACGTGAAACATAAATTAAAATCACACATGGCCAACATATTTTGCACTGGTACTCCTTTTCGATATATAAAGTTAACATGCTCGTAACATGATATCACATTTTTCGCGTGTGTTTTATCAATAGCACCAATGCAATCCTGAAATAGTTGATGCTCATTCGAGTTCGGCCTGTAAGGCTCCACATCGTCATTATAATTCGGATTCGGTTGTATGAGACGTGTTGATAACACAACGACGACATGAAGCAACTCTTTGAAGTAATGATGTATCGTTTGCAACAAATGATTGAATATCGTTGCCACTTGCCAGTATTCCTTCCCATACGCTAATATGCACAAAAACATTCCAACTTGCTCGTAGATCTACTCGCTGACTACTGCAGACGCCATATTCCTCACTCAGAGATATGCAAAATACTGCAACAATTGTGGGTACATTCAAAACTCTTGATAACACATATGTCCGTTCTCTTCCATTGCCTCCATCATAAACATGTGGCCATTTCTGGAAAAAGGAAATTTTCGAATATCTGCGATAGTAGTTCCTCGCGTCGTTATCTGCGATTCTACAATACATAATCCACGTCGTTACGTCATCCGCTAGTTGGGTTAAAAACTCCTCATCACTGACTTTTTCTTCAGCGTTGGAGCCCGATAGTAGCACACCATTGAAGTTCAGATCATCCATTGTTTAATAGAAGTATAACACTTTTTTTCGTGCGCAAGAAGCTTTACCTTTGATAGAAGATGAAAGTTGTGTTAATAACATAACAACTTCACATATCTTTATTCCTTGTTCCGAGCAACTAGTTTATAAAAGAGTATACAAAGTTGGTGCATATTTTCATTGATTGACTCTTCAATATAAGTTGTCCCAACTATTTAAATAAAAGGCTGCATGACTAGAGATATGTTATACTTTTTTTGCAAGTATTGAAAGATTCCCAAAAAGAATGTACATTATCTGCAGAAATGTCTAATATGCATGTATGATTTGTGATTAGAAATTAACCAATAAATTAGGAAATAACGTAAACAACATAATCAGATATGAACCGAAACATAACGTTTAAAAGCATGGGGAAAGGTACATGAAACTGCACTTGTTCTGAAAAAAACACACGAGTACTCGAATTTATTTTTTTGATTGTTAAATGTAAATTCTACCAATCAAAACTCATATACAAGTACACCAGACATATCTGGGTAAGTCAAACATCAAGTTACTCATACAACTACTCCGGGCATTTTCAGACAATTACAAATAAACCGACAATTACAAATAAAGTACGCATAAAAGTATAACAGGCATACCCGGACAAACAAAGTGGAAAGATGTACAAACGATAAGATCTAACGACCTAATGTCATAGATTCATATTGAATCAAAATATTCGGATACAAAGAAAACATAACTTTGTATAGTGTGTTTTTATTTGTCTAACAGTGCTATCCACACGTGGTCTAAGATCCTCAAAAATTCTCCTATTTCTAGCCATCCAAAGATGGTAGACGATGGTAGCCAATGCAACCGTCTTAGCATTACTTTGCCACAACGTCCCTCTAGCCTACTTGATCCACTTCAATGCACTAGCAATGGAAGTCATTGCTCTTCTAATGCCTAACCATTCCTTAATAATCATCCAAACATGAAATGAAAATGGGTCTGGAAGAATAAGTGTTGGCATGTTTCCTCTTGCGCACCACAAAAAACACAAGTGCCTTCAATGTTGAGACGTGATAGTCTATCTTTAGTGAGCAAATTGGATTGTACTCCCAGCTAAAGGATGAAAAACTGCTTTGGAGTAATGTACGATCTCCAACCTTTGGTAGTCCATGTTCTTTTAACCCCGACATGCCTGAAGAAGTTGTAGGCCCTGTCCATGCGAAAATGACTAGAATATGTCCATTTCAGTATTCGTTGACAGCAGATTGCGTGTTCCCAGCTTGTACAGTGTGTTGACCTTGGATATCCCACATTCTTTTAATCAGTGGCGAGTCCTCTTATGGCCAGTATACTCCCAGAAAGCAGTCTCCTTCAAGTAAACATTGTTAATCCATTTAACCCAAAGTGAATCTTTCTTCATATGAATATTCCACATCATTTTTTTACAGTAGTGTTGAATTCCAGCATTTTAAATCTCTGAAACCAAGCTCTCCCTCATCTTTCGGTAAGCAAATATGGTTCCAAGCAACGAAAGGTTTTTTAGACCCCCAAAGGAAGTTCCAGCAAAAGCTAATGACCTTAGAAATAACTATGGCTGGAATAGGAAATATAGAGAGCCAAAAACATTCAGCACCTTGTAGGACATCTCTAATTAGTTTCGCTTTCCCTGCATAAGACAACGATGCTCTAGACCAAGAACAAATGTAGGTTGAAATTTTGTTGAAAAATAAATCATAAGAAGTGATTTTTAGCTTCTTTGCTGCAAGAGAAATGCCAAATATCTAAAAGGCATAGATCCCTTAAGCATTTTAGCAAAATCATAGATATTCTCAAGCTCTTGCCTAAAAACACTCGCCGTATACACACTAGATTTATCAACATTCATTATGAGACCCGACGTGTCTCCAAATTTAGAAAGACAATCCATTAAGATGCCTATCGAAATTCCATTACCTCTAGAGAAGAGCATTAAGTCATCCACAAATGCCAAGTAAGTTATCTTTAAGAAATAGTATTTAGGATGAAAGTTATACTCACTATTTTCGGTTACCTGCTTCAACATCCTCGAGAAGTATTCAAGACAAATTACAAATAAGAAATGGGATAGGGGGTCCCTTTGCCGAAGCCTCCTTTTCCCTTTAATGAATCCGTGAAGACAACCATTAAGTGTAATAGAATATACCGGTGTAGTAATACGTTCTATCACCCAACCAATGAATTTATTTGGAAATTCTAACCCATAAAGCACACATTTGAGAAACTTCCAATCAACCGAATCATAAGTCTTATGGATATTCTCCGTCATACTTCTACCTTCCACAAAAGCAGCTTGTGCTTGATCAATAATATTCCCAAGTATAGGTTTTAATCGGGAGGTGAGGATCTCAGTAATAACCTTATAAAACACGTTGCAACAAGCAATCAGCCTATAATCTCCCACCAAAGTAGAATGATTGCTCTTAGGCGCCAATGTAATAACAGTGTGGTTAGTTTGCTTAAGAAGAGAACTATAAGCAAATAATTCTTTCACTGCACCCATGAACTCATGCCCAACGATATCCCATGACTTCTTAATATAAACAAGAAGTATATCCATCCGTCCCCGATGACCTATCATCCCCAATACAAATAATGCCTCCTTTATCTCTTGCTCGGAAACATCTCGAACTAAGACCGAGGCATTCTCTTTCGATAACACGGGACCACTATTCAAGATGTCAACATCAATAGGCCGTCCACTATAGAAATGAAGGAATTCATCGGCCACTTCTTCCAAAGAGGTAGTATATGATCCATCCCCTTCAAGCATGGTCGTAATGTAGTTCCTTTTACTATTCCTCTTGACCATCGAGTGAAAGAACTTAGTGCATTTGTCACTCAACTTCAGGTACTCACACTGAGCTTGTTGGTAATAGAAACATCTCTCTGCTTCACACAGATCCATAGCTGCTTTCCTCATGCTTGCCACTTTATTTTGGAGTTCGACATCAAGAAGGTTATCATGCAATGCCACTTGCGCTTCTTTTAACTCCATAATAGCCGTTTTGGCTCTCATGGACAAGTGAAAAATGCTTCTCATCAAGCTTCTTGAGCTCTCCTTTAAGACTTATTAACTTCTTGCAAACCGAGAATTGTTTTGTACCCCTAATCTCATGTTGCCAACAATTTTGCACAATCTCTTGAAAGCTACCATGGTTAATCCACATATTGAAGAATCTAAACGGTTTCCTCTTGGCCGAAAAGTGATACAATACACAGTGAGTGTTTTGAACCCCATTTGCAACCAAACGTCATTCACTAAAACCCTATCAAGCTTGATCCAAACCGAGTTATTTGTCCAAGTGTAAAAGCAACCAACGGATCTGAACCTATGTAAATGTAAATTTGTAAAAAAATTTAAATGTAATTTTTTATTTTTTTTGTAAATGTATATATTTTTTTAAAAAACACGATTCGACCCCGCTTCAACCTTTTAAAAAACACGGTTCGATCGGGTCGATTTTTAAAAACATTGGAATTAATAACATGGACATGAATGTGAATGTGAATGTGAATTTCTAATTAATATTAATTAAATGAACGTGAATGTTAATTAATTTAGAATTAATAACGGGGAATACATGCATGAACAATGATTTTATAGTATTTATCACAATTTATAAATTAAATACATATTGAAAAACGAAAAGTAAGATATTATTAAAATAATTGAATTGCAATAGAACTATAATCGTCAAAAAATGATTCGTGATATTTAATATATTATAGATTTTAATTCACTTTTAAGCAAACTTTGCAGCTTCTTATAACAGGGACTGCACCCTTGTCTTTAGGTTTCTGTCAATTGTACCACTGAATTCTAAAAAATATCAAGTTTACCCCCTCCAAAGATACATATTTTCACAATGGGTACGAAGGGCAATTGAATTTATCAATTGCGTCAAAAGAATTTATATTTTGTTTGGATTAAGTCACTTCGTCCAAATTGATCATTTTGAGTCCATAATTGATTTATTTGTATCATATTAATATTCAATTTTATTTTTGATTTTTCAAATATGCCAGCTTGATAGGAATTGATTTTTGTCTTCCAATAAATATGATCATTATTATGTCATTTTTAATCCGCGTAACTTGAATGGAACAAATTTTGAGACTTTTGAGAACACTTTCCTTCGAGAGATCAAATCAAAGTGTTTGTTCCAAATATCGAACTTTCTTTAATGTGTCATTTCAAATTGAATAATACTATTTATAGTGAAAACTACTAATAGTCGTCCTATATCGTATACACTTGTCAGTTTGTTTTTTGATGTATAAGTCAATAAAAACCTACTATATTAATGTATCAATTAACAAAATTGCCATATGTATATCACATAGAATGAATATCGGTAATTTTCACTATGAATAGCATTACTCTTTCAAATTATGTAGTCTATCGTAATGACGTCTATGTAGAATTTAGATAAAAGCAACCAAATAGAAACCTCATAAACAGTACTAAAAATAGAATTACTTTCCAAAATTGGCATATCCATAATTTTAGAAACAACGTTCGAAATAAAAGTTTTGACCCCTTGCTCTTGTCTCGGACGCCATCGATTAGCAAGTCTGTGCAATGATACTCTCTATGGGACCCAAACAAACTCCCAATTAAGATACAAATATCGCAAAAGCGTACAATACAATCATATAAGGTGTAGTTATCACATTAGTAAGCTCCTAATTATGGCTGCTTGAGCACTCTCGCTGTCGATTGAATCCAAAAGCTCGGATAATCGATTACTCAAGTCGTCAATCTCTCTGTGCAAGCTCCGAATGTAGTTACAAGTCTCCTGCAAGATCTTTGAAGCTGATACCTGCAGTTTTTAATGTCGATTGGCACATGAAAATAAAAATAAAAATGGCGCATTCTCTTGCTCACCATCTCCTAAACAACTAGGCGTGTTCTTTTGTGTATGTATGACCTCGAATACATATAAATATGGAAGACATGCAAAGAAGGGTTGGAATTGCCTTAGGTCGCTGAATTTTTTAGCGAAATTTCATCTTATACTAAACTTTGTTTTGTGACAAATTGATTGCGGAACCTCAATTTTGTTTCAAATTAGTTGCCTTGAACATTTGTTAGAATTTGGTCATTATATTCATGCCGGTTAGTTTAACTCTAGGACAAACTGAGATGACAATGTAATGGTCGAATAACTAGATTATCATATTGTCTTTTTCGTTACTCTAAATAGCATAAATGCATGGACGAATCGAACTGAAACAACGTTTTAACACCCGGAAGTACATTAGTACAAATGAACATAAACGATGTACGAGATTTTAATATTTTTTCCCTCTTTAATCTTATTTAATATTGTTTAATGCAGCATATCAAACGTGCCAAAAGGGATCAACATAGTCCACATATCTCAAAATATTGTGAATAAAAGAGAGTTGTGAGGTTGTGAGCATGAGTTGCAGGACCAGACTTATCTAGTAAAGTCAGACAAAGGCCACACAAAATGTGAATGAGTTAACACAAACACGCACACGCACACGCACCAAGTATATGGTGAATTAATTAATTACCTTGTCTGAACGCCTATTGCGAATCTCAGGAATAAGTTGTTGCAGCTTGGACACGAGATCGGCGATTTGATCGTCATTTATCCTTGAAACAACTCCCGACTGCCTTGAACGAGATCTTCGGCTCGACATTATGGTCAGAAGCTAATTGTAGAATGAAGTTAGGAAGGAATATGTAGAGAATACAATCTTGATTGATTGTGTTTTATGGAAAGTAAGGGAATTTAAATGAATGAAGAAAAATAAGTGTTTTGAGACACGTTATGGACAAAGGGATAAGGCATGAGATCAGTTGGAAAACTTCAACACACTAAATTTGTAGTGTTGGAGGTGTTCAAGGCAAGTGCATGGGAGAAAGTAGTGGGCATGCTTTGTTTATATATACAGTTTTGACTCTTCTAGTGTGTGTATGTGTGTGAAATAAATATATAAACACGCACACATACATACGTATACAGAGATAGACTGAGACCATACTGTCCTTTTCTATATGTCCCTTGCCCCAAATTCCTGGGGTGAAGTGTAGAGAGTTGGGAGAAATTTGCTCGTTTGTGCATGGCTAAGGTTGAAAATTTTGTTAGGAACTGGACCAATTTCCAGATTTTCCTCAGGATCCTCCTTATCAAGGAAACATTAAGTAGACAGAAAAATTAAAGATGGCATAATAACATAAGAATTTATACTTGAAGGAATTTATACTTTGAAGATAATTGAGATCTAACTTCACAAATAAAATTTGTAATTATTACAAATTAAATGAAGGGCACTTGGTTAAGGATTGCTATAAGTTCCAAAAAAATAAAAAATGAAAAATGAAAAATTGACTGCAGCTCATTAGAAGGAAAAGTAATTAGATACTTCAGGTGAAGCCAGTGTTGGAGAAATGTTTCACAATGATGGAGAGCTTTTGATTATTTTTTACAGTGATTCTAAACTTGAAGAGGATTGAATTTTTTATATGGCTTGCACTTTTCATATGTATCCCAATTGGGATTCATATACAACACATGAAAGAAGTTTTCAAAGGTATTGTTGTGACCGATAATAATACACCTTTTTGAATAGCTAGTATAGCAATTGTCAGAATTAAATTGATTGATGGAAGTGTCGAAACACTTGATGCAGTGCGGTATTTTCCTGATTTGAAGAAAAAAAAATATTATTTCCTTAAATACTCTTGACTTGAAATGGTACAAATTCATTGGTGAATGTGAAGTTCTGAATGTTCGTAAAGGTGCTCATATTGTGTTGCAGGGACGGAAAAGTCTCAATTATATGTCTTGCAAGGTACTACAGACTTTTTGAAGGATCAACATAGTTTAAGGATTTAGGTGGATTGTGCGTTTGGTTCGGTACCGTGGGAGTTTTGTTGTGGTCTACTTTGATGAATACATTTAAGTCAAGTTCGAAACTTATGGATAATTTCACTTTGCCACCATCACTAGTAGTGCCATTGTATTTAATTTCTAGAAACAGACCCATTTTTGAGAATATGCCTCCACATAGGTACAAAAATGCTGATTAAGATAATTCTGCTTCGTTCATGGTTGAAGGTGATTATTCTAGCAAAAATCATTCAATTGAAGCATTTCATGGTGATTCTGTTATATGGCTTGTTTCAGCCTTATTTGGTGATTGTTAATTACGTTTGATTTTGTTACTCGTGATTCGAACATCTATGGTGTCTAAGGGTGTTCTTGAAATTTTGTTTACTTAGTTTTTTGAGTTTGAACCCATTTGTGTTTTGTGGTAGAGGTGGTGAATATTTTCAAGTTGGCAATTTGATGGAGAAGTTTGTTCATTGGTTCATTTTTTTTTTAAGAGTTAAACTTTATTTATCGCAGTAAAATTTGTCTTCAGATAGAGAATCTTTGAAATTTATTCATTGCAGTAGAATTCATATCAAGATGGAGTTTGTTAAAATTAGGGTGTGACCTGAATTCTATTTTGACGATAATTGAGAATTCTAATTTATGTTGATTTAAGAAGAAATCCTTCTGGAATGCTACTTTGGAAACATATTCGAATCTATTTGGTAAATCCTAGTTGGGGTTCTATTTGGAAATCCAATTGGGAATTAGGAACTTGTATTGAACTTGAAGAAGTCAACATATGGACAAGAAAATTTTTAGGGAGCAAAAGAGTCAAGAAAACTGAATTCAACTCGAGACACAACACTCTAGCGCCACCCAATTACCGCATGCGCTTACTTGGTGCTATTTGGTTTCGTGTTTTTTAACATTCTATTTCATCTAGAACTCTACTTTTGGGGCATAAAACGTCGTCAATATATATTTAGCTCTTCATTATATTTTAGATTAAGTTAGACAAATTAAGATCATAAAATCATTGTATTTTTTCTCCATATTTCAGTGAGAACTCCATTCAACTTTCAATTATTTTATTACGGAGTTTGTGATTAATTAATTCATATTGTGTCATATTATTTTCTCGCCTATTATGATAACAAATTGGTATCGGAGTTATCCTGTTTTTTCTTCGTTGTTGATTACCATTTACGTGAAAAACTCCAAAAATTGGAGAAAACTGACGAGCCGTCAAATATAGAAATTTCTCATTATATGAAAAATTGTTACAATCATATAATATATCAACAAATGATTGTAAGAGGCTGCATCCAATAGACAAAAGCCTTCAAATCACATCATCAATTTTAACTCCAATAGCATCCAGTGCAAAAACGATCTCATTGAAAACAATCACGTGATCTGAGATTCTCATACCTACCTTAATTCGCAAAGAATGAAATTGCTCCTTCAAGTATAATCGATATGAAATGCTCCGTCTCACACAACTCTTTGAGTTTTTCCCACAGCTCCTTTTGTCATAGAAATTCCATGTACATTTGCAAGAACATTCTTAGCCAAGAACAAAGTATTGTACTTGTAAATTTCAAATCTAGATTTCCTCACTCTTCATCACTGGATGTTTCAGCATCTTGGTTGGAACTAAGATTGGTTTCATTTTCAAAGCCTTAATATATCCTTGACTTGCACTTGCCACAAATAAAAATTAATTCTTCTGTCAAATTTTTCAACATCGAACTTGGCACCTGACATTTCTGCTCTGTGATCTTAGTTTGATGAATGTATATGTAAATTATAAATAGTACCCACTACATTAGTTCTCGGAAAAGACGGGATGAGTCACAATGGTCCCATTTAAAATCCAGACCTCACGTATATACACACTATAATACAAAGCAACGAAGGACCTTGATCTAACACCTCTTTTAGGAACTGTACAATTTCCAGATTTATTCCTCCTCACTGAGAAAATATTAAGAAAATAGAAAAATAAATATGAAAGAGTACTAGGATTTATGCATAACACTAAAAAAAACGAGAAAAATCACGAAGTCGAACAATCGAAGACAGACATTTTCCACAATACGAAAAATTATTACAACACACACCGAACCCCAATTATGACCCAAGATCAATCACTAAACTTTACCACTTAAAACTATTCTACTATTTGAAAAATCTTCAAAGAGATCATTTGAGTGTTTAACACTTATATTTTTCCCCCTTTCTTGGTGTTTTGGCAATGAGCAAGCACCTCTATTTATAGTGCTTCATGTCCAACAATTTGCATAATTTTTGCATGCAAATCTTACCAAATTCAACAAATTAGGATTGTGGAAGGCTGCATGCAATATACAAGTCTTCAAATCCTGGTAGAATACTATTCCAAGCCACTATAAATTGTCAGCTTTCATGGTTTTCCCATGAGCCAATTCCTTGCACTTACTAGATGCAATTTTGGCTGCTTATGAGCCAATCTTCCAAACAAAATTTACTTATTTAAGTTGTAAATAAGCAAGTTTTTAACCTAGTTATATGTTGTTCAGATCTGATGACTTTACTTGAGGGATTGAAAAATAAAACAACGAATCAAAACAGAAAACTCAAGATTACTAATGAAATCCACGAACCAAACACGAAACCAAGAGATTTATGAAAATAACAAAATTCCAATGGCTTGATCACGATACCGTTGTCCTCAAACTATATTTGACTCCCCTCGAATTTATAATGATGCTTGAAGGATCTTGACAAATGGTTTGCAAGATTTAAACAACCCTAATAAATAATTAATACTCAAGCATTAAATGTAATTTACCAAAACTTAAGAAACACTAAAGGGAATTTGAATATGAAGAAAATTTCTTGTTTATTTTGGAATGATTTTGATATTGAATATGGCTATGATTTTTGTATGTTTTTCAACCACTTTTAATGATCACAAATCACCTTATATATAGCCATGAATAATAACTATACGAAGTGGTGCCAAAAATCCTCCAAAAGCCAACGGTCACTAACGGCTAACTGGTTGTGCTATGCGACCGCAGAGAGCAAACTCTATACGGTCGCATAGATTAAACAGTTGCACGGAAATTTATCCCTGCAGCGGCCCATGCGACCACACCAAGTTTGGTCTATGCGGTCGCATAGACCAAAATTTTGCCTCCAAAAATAATATTCATTCCACATCCGGACCGCATAGACCAAAATTTTGCCTCCAAAAATAATATTCATTCCACATCCGTATTTATCAATTTTGAACAACAAATCTAACATTATAGTGAATAGATATGCAGTTAAAGATCGTGCTTTGAAGGTGAAAGTGTGGAGCTTGAAAATTTGAAATCAGCTGCGATGTCAACTTCTACTCTTCAGACAAATGCAAATAGCTATGATCCTACTTTGAGGGAATGCTCATGATAAGAATATTTACCATACTCTGAAGCAGACAAATTCAACCAAATGCTTAACTCAACATATGATAATGTGCAACATGAAGTTTAGTGTAACCTAATGTAACTTTGTATCTCAATTAACTGAGGGTTTTATAAACCTCCTTCTAAACTCCATTTTTTTTTTCAAATAAATATTATTTTTATTAATCAAAACAAAAAATTTAAAAGCATCTTATCTCAATACAATAATACTCGTTTCATCTAAAAACATTTAAAAGCATCTTAATTACATTATTGGTCATTGAAATTTTAAGTAATTATGTCAATGGTCACTAAAGTTATTTTTTTACAATAATAGAGGGTTAAGTTTCTAAATATTACACTCGTGATCATTCGTTTAAAAACAATAACGTTAAATTATATGTGGTGCCGTTAAGTGCCAACGTATCCTCAAACGATATTATTTATTACACTGATCATAATGATTTGGTATGTAGGCCCAACAGATTGAGTAGGTCGATACACGTTTACACCTCTACTCGTTCTAATTTAGAACTTAAATTCGGGTACCAACTCATAAAGTTAAACTCTACAAGCAATTACTCGAGCTTTTTTCCCTTTACGAATGAAAGAGAGGTTAAATATCAACAAATTGTATCGTTAAGACCATTGTGTCAGTTAAATTTTCTCATCAAGGGATTGTTAGACAAAATTTTATAATACAAATTTTAGCAAATTTTGAAAGGTTGATGAAACGTGTGATTGTAAAATTGTAAAAATTGTAGATTCTATGAAATGTGTGGTTAAAATTGAAATTTGATCAATTGAAAAGTTGATAAAATTTAACAAAGTATTATCAAACAAGCTTCAAGTATTTAAAGTCAAAACTCATTCTTCAATATTTCCTTACCATTGTTGGAATTTATAGCCATGAAACCATTAAATGTTATCGAAGGACTTAACTAGCCACTTAGAATGTCTTTTTGCATACAAATTATTATCAATTGATTCCAAGACCTCAACATATATACTATGTTTGCTTTACAAGGAAAAAAGCAGCATGAGTGTATTTGAAAGAAATTCTTTTATCGACTCAAATGAC
>CAIGRQ010127780.1:0-10670 GCA_903798375.1 Fraxinus sp. D2006-0159 | reverse complement strand
CATTTAATTTAAAACGAAATGATAAGAAATCATTAATTTAAAATTATTTGGAAATGATTTGATTTGAAATAATTCAAATTCAATCGCAACGGCTAGACGAACGCGTTTTTAATTTAACATTGGGGTATAAGGTTTAGCGACACGTTTTTCTAGAAATAATTTTATTTTAATTAAAAGGTCTCGGTCGCTACAGACAGGGAGAAACTGATATTGTGCAATTACTTAATTTGTTGGTAAAAGATTTACCCGTGTATTTATATTGTAGAGCCAGGTTCAAAATTCAACTTGAAATGGTATGTTCAATAAGAAAAAAAAAACGAAAAACAGAAGAAAGAAACCTAAAATAAAAACTAGATATGCAGTTCTGTCGGTGAAATGGTATGTTCAATGGAAAATCAGAAGGTTAAATCAAAAGAAAAAGAAACAAATAAAAATTAGATACACATTCTTCATTTTGTCAGCCAACCCTGGAAGCCAATATCTTTGGAATTGTCCTGGAACTCCTGAGTTATTTCTGGTCAATAAAGATAAAAAATGAACCTGTCAATTATTTCCAAGTTTCTTCGGAATTCAGTGTCACTAGCGTCTGGTACCTGGAGTGTGTATGAATCAACACTTCATGAAGGAGCAAAACATTTGATGTGATCTTGTGGATTGCTTGAACACATCTCAACTCTTTCTAAATGATCTTCTGTTTTCGTTTTCTTTTCTACCTTTATTGGGTATGATCTAGGGGAGTGGGAAACAGGAAATGAAATGTATCAAATATTTTATGCAAATATGTTCTTTAATAAGTTTTAACTTCGTATTTTATTGATTTGGCACGCATTTTGCTGTCATCCTACCAAATAACAATTCTGTCACATCTGATAAACTATTAAGTATTAACCTTTAACAGGATGATTGGTTGGAAGTTCTAGGTTGTGGAGCGATGGAACAAGAAATATTGAAGAGAAGTGGTAGGGTGGACAATGTTGCTTGGGCCTTTGGGCTTGGACTGGAGCGATTAGCGATGGTTTTATTTGATATTCCGGATATTCGCCTTTTCTGGTCCAATGATGAACGGTTTACTTCTCAAGTATTTCCTTAATGTGTTTTCAGTTATTTTTGCCCTGTGCTTTACATATCATACTATATTCAACAATTTTTCCATTTTCTTAATTTTTGTTTAGTTCTCTAAAGGGCAGCTTGGTATCAAGTTTAAACCATTTTCAAAGGTATGACTTGACGTATTTCACAAATATGTTTAGGCTTTGCATAACTATCTATTCAAAGAATGCAATTTTTAGTGGGAGTTGGACCTCACAAGCGCACGTTTTAATTCTCTATCCCGTTTCTTGCCTAAATATGGCTGTACTGAATGTTGTTTTTACACTCCTGTTCCAAAAAAATTTGCTTTGTTTCTAGTTCTATAGAAGTAGCACTCGTGACTTTTGTATAGAAACTCAAATATTTTTATGCTTTTACAGTACCCTCCATGTTACAAGGACATGAGTGTTTGGATAAGCGATTCATTTACTGAGAACAATCTCTGCGAAGTTGTTAGAGGTATCGCTGGGGATCTTGTGGAGGAGGTATGTTCATTAATATTACATTATTATACCCTTTTCCGGTAGAAGCTTGGTAAGACAATGATTCATTCACTGCTATGAGAAAAACATGATCATATGACTTTTCAAGGCTTGGGACCGGCTATGAAATATATATAGGGCTTGGTAAGACAATGATTCATTCACTGCAAAGATGTTCTATGTGGACTGATTGCCATATAACAACTATCAACAGGGTTATTCTTTAAATGTTTCTAGGACCACAAAACTTCCATTATGCTTATCCTTAGCGAGACTATGCCGCGTGCCGAGTTTGCAGTAGAATTAGCTTGATTTTCGTTTCAAATTCAATTTCAATTTCTAATTTGAGTACCATATGTTTTAGATGACATAATGAATTTGCAGCTTGGTAGTGATGCTGATTTTGTAAATGTTGCACAATTTTTGAAACTTTGAGGTCAACTTTTTTTAACAGAAGAAAAGATAAATATGTCAGGTTTGCATTATTCGATGTTTACTTTTTTTTCTATCTCTGGAGCCTAATTATTGTGAGAAGAAAAGTGCATCTATGCAGTTAAGCAATGCATTGTCCTTTTACCAGATCTAATTCATTAGAAAGAGCCATATGGTAGAAGCTGCTAATTAATATGTTCTGATTTGTATTAGCCAAAGTATACAATTTTGGAGTTTGGAAAAAAAACACATTTTTTATGAAAAATATTGGCAATCAAACGCAGTAATTTATTTAATTCACCATATATCAATTTTCTTGCAAGGTGAAATTGATAGACAACTTCACCAACAAGAAAGGAATCACCAGTCATTGTTATAGGATAGCATATCGATCAATGGAGTGTTCGCTCACGGATGAAGAGATAAACAACTTGCAGGTAGACCACTAAGGAAATATAGCAAATAAATTTCCTTACTATGTATTGTGTCTTTGCTTTTGTTCTAATATAGATGAAAATTCATTTATGATTTTGGTTGGCAGTGGAGGGTACGAGAACAAGTTGAGACCAAGTTGCTCGTTGTTCTTAGATGAATTTCTCTTGTATCGATTGCAAGCGTTGTTAATTTACGCTCATCTCATTTTCCAAGTTTCTGGGAGTTGTTACTCTTCTATATAAGAATAATCTTACAATCATGTTACATGTATATTGTGGTTGACATCAAGATTTATACTCTTCCATGTGGCTATATCTGCATCATTGATTGTCCACACCCATTACTGTCCAAATTTCTTCCACACAGGAGATACCAAGGAAAGTATGAGAATGTACATCTAGCATTATTCATAATATTATGTACTGTGTATATTTGCAAATTAAAAGTTGGAAGAAACACAAGTGGATTAATTTAGGTTAAAAACGAACGTTTCAATGGGAGGTTTTAAATAGAGTGGTCAGATCAGGCACCCATATTGAAGAGTAGAGGTATAGGTTTATAGGGTCAAAGATCAAAGGGTTTGGTCAAAATGAGGGTTTGTTTGTTTGTACGATCACAAAGCAAGTTAGGTCCTATTTCATTTGCTTTTCACAAGTGTACAATTACTCGTACTTCTGTTTGATTTGAATTACGATCTAAATTTTAAATATATAATTAATTTTAATAACACATTTCAATGTACAATTTTTCAATTACATAATTCGTCAATTTTATCAAAATTTATTAAAAATCTTATTTTAATTTACATCAAACAAGAACATAATTGTATTAGACATTGTCTGGTTTAAGTGGGGGAGTGACGATCGCCTTATAATACTGGCTCGTGATGATGCTTAGGAGGCTATTTTGAGGTTGGATTATTGAGTATTACAAAGTGGTCGTCACTCCTTTGAAGTTGATTATGCATTTTTTTCTTACATGTCTGATTTTGAAGTGTTATATAAAGAGCAAGCATTCTTCTTGACCGAGCAGGTTGATGCATGAGGGCTACTTCTAGTAGGGTTTAAGTAACGTCGACTCATCTAGCTGAGAATATGAGTTGCAGTAGCAATAAAATGTGAAAGGTTTGTAATGTAATGATATACAAGTCGGTTTTGAGGTTGAGTAATACGATTGTGTTCGTGGCTAAACGAGAGGCGAAGAGTGTACATTCGAGGGCACTTCAAATTAGAATGGGTCACTTTCAATAGAATTTTGATCATGGAATATGTAAAGTCAGTTAATAAAACGGATTGTTGGGACATCGATTTTGATAAAAGAGATAAAATGTAAGGATTAATCTACTTTGCCAAATCATTCAGAAGCAGTGCCAGAAAGGTATGAAACTGGGATGATTGGATGGAAGACATGATTGTGTTTTAAACTGTTCAATGATAAAATATCACGTGACATTATATAAACATTTATGTTAAATATGATGTACACGTAACCTGATATAAAATGTGATGATTTTAATTTGTATTCCACATTGTTGCATTAAAACAGAATTAATTAATTTGTACTCTTTATAGGTCAATTTTAAAGATATAATTATTACATATGCGTGAGAGGTGGATAGCAGTTTCGAGGGAACCTCAAATGAGCCAATAGTAATCATGAAATGACGACATCCAAGTAAAGTATAGAAGAAAATGTGTTGCCAGCTGCAAGTTGAGAAAAAGGCTGTGATTAGATGAGACATGTTTGACGTGTAAAGACCCTAAATTTCTGTCGCTATCTTGATTAAACAATTAGTTTTAATATTATATTTTCTGAAATTCATGACATTTCAATCACACGTCTTATCAAAATTTAACAAAGAATTAATTTTAATTCCCACCATATAGGGTCTCTATATCAATCTTGAGTCTCTCTATTGCATGTAAATAACTAAAGGGACATTTGAGGTAGATTTTTTTAAAATAGATTGGTGATTTTTTTTTAAAGAATCTGTGATTAAAAAATAGAAAAAATTATATATTTATGTATAAAATTATTTTATTAAGAGAATATAAAATTAAAAATGAGTTTGAATAAATATTAATTCTAAATAATCTGTATCAGACATGTTCCGAGGTTCTAAATATAACCATAAGCACGACCTCATCCCATGTTCCCCTTCTCTTCTCTCCAACTAATTTTGCCTTTTTTTTTTTTTTGAAAAAACACACAAAGTAATTTCTTTATTTTCAACGGAATAAAATTAGCTAGCGAGTGTTAATAATTATAAGCACTTGTAAACATGTCCAAACATGTTCTTTGAATGAAATTACATAATAATCACTAAACTTGTAACTTATGTTGCATGTTTTAAACAAACTTTGTCCACAATACTTTTACAATCCCAGTAGGATATTTTGAAAGAGAAACAAAAATCGTAAAATTAAGATGATTTCATATATTTGTTCAGTATATAATTATACAATAGAGATTTTCGAGTGTGTCTTTAATATAAATTGAAGCTAGTTTGTTCTTAGAACGAGTTTATGTTGGGTGTAAAAGTCATTCGATCTGCTTCAAATTAAATACAGACACTGCTATTTACACTGTTGATGAATTGATTAGGTTAGGTGCAGTCATCTAGATTCACTCGGGGATTGGTGACTGTAGTGCATGTGAAATAATGGACGGGTTGAGGCAATTGCTTTAATAGAAGGTCTTTCGTTTGCTAAGAATATTGTGATGAAAGTGGAAGAGGCCAAGTGCGACGTTTAACTTGTCCTGATTGTAATGTTTCTCGTGATGGGAATAAAGTAATCCATAATTTTACTCAAAATCACTTTTTTGAATACGAGAAGTTAATTTTTTGTTTTCGATTATTTTTTAAGAGATTCAAGACAGTTAATCAAACGAAATAACGTGATTTTGCAGATGGACCATGGATGATGCTCAGTACTTAGGGACCCTCGAGCAATAATTGTTGGGGAAAAGATAAAAGTGTACCATACAATTTTTGGTCCTACCAGTTTGACCACAAAATGTTCGACGCAACGATGATTTTTTGTTTGAGTGAATGTAACATATCACGTGAAATGGAAAAAGTTTATCAGTTTCCACTTTTGGAGAGCTATTCTGGCCCATGCAACTCTAACTACTACCTTTGGAGGATGTGATATTTTCATTGCTTACCCTACTAGGATATCGACTCGGTAAAAATACGGTACGATGTGATATTTTCATATATGTATTTATAGTTGTTAGATCCGATTGATACATTGATCCAGTCTATAACGCTTGCATCTATTTCTTATTGTGGTTGTTGACGTAGAGTTAGTCGATACTTACACAGATACCCTTATTATTTGAGTGGCTAGAAACAAATCCAGATCAATCGGCCCCCAACAAATTAAAGAAACTATAAGTCGCGGTTCAAAAAAGATTTTTTCTTTAAAGAAAATGTTGGGTTGAGTCATAAAAAATTATAAAAGTGTTAAAAAAATTGAGACATTTGAAAGGTTTAAATTGTCTATTGCTAATAATATTTTATTAGTGTAAACATTGGAGTAAATTTTAAAATTGATCAAGAACCAGTCAATCGAGGCCAATTTGCAACAATAACTGGCTGAACTAGTTAACTAGTCAGTTTTTTCAGTCAAATGATACCACAAGTGGTGGTAATTTTTACCCTTAGCCTAGAGTTGAATCCTAACTACTAGCGATTCAGAATTATGCGTCAAAGATCAGATTGAACTTTACAATTAATGAATTACTCGTGGAGGTAATTTTTACCATTAGCATAGAGTTGATGAGTCTAACTCGCTGCTCATAATTGTGCGTCATAGATAAGCAACTTTACAATTAATGTACTCGCCGTAATATTTTTTAACATTAGCCTAGAGTTGAAGAGTCTAACTCGCGACTCAGAGTAGTTTGTCACAAACAAGATTCAACTTTACAATTATGAATTACTCATTGAAAAATACAATTCCATCATTAATTTCACATCTAAGGCGTCTAATTCTGTCTACAACCTTCCTGAATAATAATCTTTAATGAAGAGTTTCCATATAAAAACTAATGTCATGTAGGGATGTCAATGGGCCCAACCGAGCCAAACCGGCTCTTACCCACACGAGCGGAGCCAAGCTCGACTCGCCTTTTTTTATATAAGATATGCCTTTTTATATAAAAAAATCAATTTTGGACGAAACGGCTCGTGGCTCGGCCCCATGAGCAGCTTGTCAAAAAACCAGTCGAGCAGGCTTGGCTCGAGCTCGTGCTTGTCTTTTTTACGAGCCCGAACGACACGTTGCTCGTCAAAACGAGTAACGCCGACGAGCCGATAAGTCGGCTCGACTCGATTCCCACCACTACTGTCTTGTCACCAAAATAGAAAGTTGATAAATCTTTGTGTTTTGTCACCATGTTAACATCATTTGAGATACCAAAAACTCACTTAGTCAAAATGATTGTCTCATCTCTTCTAACTATCAAGTATACTAATTTTGAATATTCAAATTGATTGTTTTTATTTTTGAACTATCGAGTCAACTAATAAAATTTAAAGAGACAAGATCAAATTATTGTAATTTTACTGTTTTTTTTTTTATTTAAAAAAAATCTTCAAAGGTGACATGTTGAGATGTTTACGGGATATGTTTTTCCAATTATTGGATGGATCTAGGTGGAATTTTAACACGAACATTTTGTCTAGAAATAAATGTGGAAAATGGAAGGGAACTTTTTAAAAGGTCCCACTCTGACCTTTTTGTCTATTAAACACTTGAATGCCCGTACAAATCCACTAGTTGGTCCTATTGCCCATAATCGAGTATGTTTGGATGACTTGTATATTAAAATAATAATAATTCATAGAATTATTAAGTCTATTTTGGTGCCCATTGTTTTAAAACACTTTTTACTATAGAATAACTTTTAACCATATATTTACATAATAAAATATTTCATATGTAAACCCAAAATTTTTCATTTTTTTAACTACTCATTTTCCAAAAAATATTATTTAAAACTCTTTTTTTTTTCTTGAATAATAGGCACTAAACAAGAGCTAAATGTTAAGAGTATGGTGCTCGAATTTTGTTTGACTCAATTTGAAAAGTTCATGGTGCGATATAAATGATGAAACTACAATTATGAGCTCATTTGGTAGAAATTAAAATCGAATTAAAATTGAAAAACTAACCGTTATTGTTGATTTTTATTAAACGAGTGGAACCCAATAACGACTATATTTTCAATTTTAATTGGATTTTAATCGTTACCAAACATGCTTATATATTATGTATTTTAGGATTTCATCATCATCATCATCATTATTATTATTTTATTATTATTATTATTTGAGTAGCTGTCCAAAACGTTGTTTTCTTGTATTCATATTTGATTTAGTAGATTTTTTCCTCTTTTACCCGTGAATTTTTCCTGTCTATGGTTTCCACGCAATCTGTGTGTTATTGTTCTTATTTTTCTATTATCTATTCTTATTTTTCATAATACTAAACAATCAAACTTTATATTAAAATTTTAAAAAATGACACTTAAAAACTGTCAAAAAAATATTCCATATCTAACAACCAATGATCTTAACTCAAGTTATAATTTTAATTCCGAATACAAATCAATCTTATGAACAAATAAAAAAATTAATTTTCCTTTCCAGTAGTTTTTGTTACTAACACGCGAATTCATTATTTATAGTGATGGTAGTAATTTTTATGGGTAATTATATTCACATTACACTTTTTACTTATTATATTATATTTTAATTGTACTTAAAATTCTCATTTATAGTGATGGTAGTAAATTTTATCGGGTAATTATATTCACATTACAATTTTTACTTATTATATTATATTTTAATTGTACTTAAAATTCTCAACCACATTTCATTAAGGGTCCGTTTGATTGCAAGGGTGGAAAGAAAATGAATTCCAAAAAATTAATTGTCTAGAAATTGTTTTGCAGGGAATTGTTAATTTGATGTGTTTGATTGATATAATTTTTCATCCGAATTTTTTTTAAATATTGTGTTCGTTTGACTTTTTTTACATGAAAATTGTCCATTAAAGTGTTTTTTTTTCACAATTAATTTTAAAATTTGTTTCCGTTACCAAAAGAAAAAAAAAATTCCTAAAAAAATCATTTTTTCATCAAAATTTAGTATTCGTTTGACTTTATTTTACAAAAAAATTGCTCATTAAAGTGAAATTTTATTTTTTGCAATTGGTTATAAAACTTGTTTCCATTGTCAAAAAAATAAATAAATAAATAAATAAATTGGAATTCAGTTTCCCACCAAAAAGGTGGGAAAAACAATTCAACCAAATTATAGAATTGGTGCACGTGTGGACTATTTGTGGAAAATATTTTCTGGGTAAATTTTATGCCATCAAACACTACAAAACATGCTTTTAACTTTTTTTTTTGTCCTATCAAACACACCCTAATACTGTGCTTTTAACTTTTTTTTGTCGGATTTTTATCTCCTACTTTTCATTAAGCTCCGGTTTGAACCATATTATTTTTTCATTCTCATTCTTTTACTCATTTTCAACCACACATTCTTTAATAAAATAATATTTTTCATTAAATCAATAATTTTTTCGTCTTTTTCGACTATATTTTCAACATCACATCAAACAAAAAAAAAATACATTCTTGAATTCAAAATGTACACCAAACAGGGGCTAATTAACATCATCTCATCCTTGATGATTTTGTCAAAAGATTCTTCTAAATGCTGTGAAATGATGGTCAAATATTTTGTTGTCTTTTGCATTTAGTCCATTTGAACCACATTCTTTAAAACTCATTTTCAAATACACATTATTTCAAAATAATTTTGCAAATTCAAAACTTTTCTTTCTTAGTAGCGTATTCTCCAAAAAAAAAAAAAAAACACTTTACAAAAATATATTCTTAAAAAATGGGCCTCAGACAAGGGATTATTTTTTTAAAAAAATAAAAAAAAATGATAGACAAATAAATTGTTTTACGTCCTCTCAAAGAATGTTCTGGATGAAAATTGTCATTAGGCAAGACATGTGCCAATTATTCAAAGATTGAGGACAACCTGCCGAACAAAATTTGGGACAAAAGTGCTATAATAGTCAAAGATTGAGAATCTTATGTGTAATTAAAGTATGATGCAAGTAATAAAAATTGGGGGCATGAATATATTTAGAGGGTGTGTGGTAGAGATTAAAATCAAATTAAAATTAAAAATATAATTGTTATTGTTGACTTTTATTAGACGGATGATACCCAATAACGATCATATTTTCAATTTTAATTGAATTTTATGCCGTACCAAACAGACTCTTACCCAATTTTACCTTTTCCTCACAAGGACAATTTGCACGGGATATGACTTTAAAAAGACAATAATTAAATGTGATACCCAAAATTATAAATATTAAAGATTAATGTGATTTTTTTTACGTGATACGACATCTCTTATATTGTATCCAAAATTTATTTTGTTTTCACGGTCAAATACATCAAAACAAAATCAAGTATAAAATTGAATAAAATTAAAATTAAGTTTGATTCGAGGTGTTCCTTAAATGCACAGGGATTCAAGAAAGAGGAGATCTATGAGGAGCTCCCTTTCTCCTGCTGCCCAAGGAGAGCATAATACCAGGGAGGAACCCGCCTTTTCCCTTCCTTTTCGCAGTTTCTTTTTCCTCGAAGATTGCAGAATTGCCTATGCTGTAACTAGAGTGAGACGCAACTCTATATTCTTCCAATATTGGGTCGACCTCTAAGAAGGGATTGGGCGTCATTTGAGCGTCGTCTGAGGCATCCATGCATAGCTCCTCGAATTGGGATATGGTGAAATCAGGTTTGTCAAATCTATACAGAGTACTCGATAAATCTTCTCCTTGACAAGTCATGTGATCCACCTGCGTATATATTTATATAATTCGGAATAAGATAATGTAAGCAAAAGAGAAGTTAAAGGGGTCGAGTTTAAGATAAGATAGTGCAAAAACAAAATGGCACTTGAAGAATTCATAATCGAGTCCCAATTGAGAGCTCTACGAGTCCTAATTGAGCGGTTAAATGGAAGTTTGGACCTTGCATGAGAGTGAACAGAAGTTAAATGGCTCCTGAAGAATTCTGTCACAGGTGTAACAAGTATTGCCCGAACCCTTGCAAGATCTAGATTGAGCTCTTTGATTCAAGAATATAACTTTTGCACTATTTATTGTGTAGGGCTGCATAAACAAA
>CAIGRQ010127766.1:0-10471 GCA_903798375.1 Fraxinus sp. D2006-0159 | reverse complement strand
TGTAGAATGATTGTGCTTTGAACGTTGTTTCAAATTACATCGTATTTTCATAATTGTTTTTTTAACCGTCACTAAACATTTCAATATTTTAATATGATCACTGTACTATCAAGAAGAAGATAAAGTGATGGACAAGAAAAAACTTTAGATTTTGAACCTCTTAATTTAGCCAACAAATTTATTTATCAATTAATTATTATTATTATTATTATTTTTGGAGACGGGCTTGTACAGTAGTTAATTTTTTTATTTTATTTTTTTTGGGGGGTAGTTAGGGGTCCTAGTTGTCTTTTGTGTGTGATGGGGATTGCCTATCCTATTTCACAGCTGTCCTTCGACCTTCCCTTTATGGTTTGGCCCAAATTGAATCATCTGCCCTTTCATACTTTTTATTTATTTGTTTTGTTAGAGGATGTTTGGTGGGAATTAAAATTAGATTTTTAGTAGATCGTGATAAAAAAAATTAAAATGTGCGGTTGAAAACTTGTTTGACATGTGAAAGATATGATTAATATTGATTGTTTGAGTTTGACTGATTTTAATTTGGATCAAACAGGGGCTTAATTTTGTTATATTATTTTTAATAAAATAATTTTGTGTGTCTCAATTTTTTTTCTCTCTACTTTTAATGATATATTCTTCAAAAATTACCTTTTTCAAAATTATTCTAGAAAACGAGGCTCAAGCATGGACTAAATTGCTCAATAAAGTCAAGGCCTCGATACTAGAAATCAAATAATGATTAATGAATAAAACCGTAGCTTGGACCAATGAAGAATGAAGAATTGCATTATTCCAACACTCTGCCCATCAAATTCCCATAATTCTTATAACAACTATTTCATTCATTCATTTCTTTCACTCTTTCCAACAAGCCTTTTATTTAGTTTATCAATGTCAACGTTCATTTTAAAATATTCATTAAATTGTTAGTTGTATTTTTTGTTAAACTTTGGCTCTGTTTAGTACAGATTAAAATCAGATTTTAATATAAGTTAAAATCAAATAATCAATATTAACCACATCTTTCATGGGTCCCACAACTTTTCAACTATACATTTCAAAAATTTCTATCGCGATCTACTAAAAATTTAATTTTAATCCCCACCAAACACCCTCTTTATTTTTTGGGTCAACTTTAAAATAAAGAATTACACTCTCGTTTTATCATTCTTGCTTTCTTAAAAGATAGAGATAGAAAATTTGTAGATTTTATAACATTTTAACTTGTTAATTAAGCCCAGCCACATTTTTTTTCATTTTCATTCTTCTACTCATTTTTAATCACACATTCGAAGAATAAAATAATATTTTTCATCACATCAATAACTTTTCCTTTTTTTTCAACCACATATTCTCCATCACATCTACAAAAAAAATGCATTCTTTTGAAAATAATATGCACGAAACGGGGGCTAAAAAGGGAATTTTCCTTCATTTAGAACGATTTCACTGATTAATCGGAGGTTGATAATATTAATGTTATAAAAAATCAACTTGTCGGAGTTTGAATTTCTCATCGGTTCGAATTTTTTAGACAAATGACCCAAGAGGAGCAGTCTTCTTAACTCGATTTATTGAAAAATTTGTTCTTTCACTCGTAATTGCTACTGGTAGAGTGCCTATTTTTATTTCAAAAACAATTATAAGAGTCAAGAGACTTTTGCATTTATCCACTGTTTGTGTTTAGCGTGCGAATGTTGGAAGAATGGAGGCATATCAACGGCCGACAATGGCGGCAATAAACTACTAAATTCCAAAACCAACCCCACCCAACCCCCTCCATAAAACCCAGTACTTGATTTTTTTATTTTCTATTTACACAGCAGGCACGCTCTAGTTGAAAATTTAATCACAGAGAATAAATAAGCACTTCTTTTGGGTTTCTTTTTAGTTTTCCCTTCTTAATTTTGCTAGTAATCATAATCAACAAGTTGTTTTCCCAGTTTTGGAAATGTGGGTTTACGTAGAACTGTGCTAATCTACAGTGGGTTTAGTTTAGATTTTCAGACAAGGCGGCTACATCAGATGGTTGTAGCAAGGATTTTGGTTTGAAGGGGCAGAGTGCAGAATCATTCCCTTCCAAGATTATCATGACGAGTAATCTTAATCAAGAAAATCATGGCCGTCAATTCGATTATGGTAGTGGGTCCCTCCGTAACCACGGCGAAGGTTACGAGATTGGGAGCAATATATACGAGGATGATGTTCGTAGTAGTAGTGGCGGTGGTTCAGTAGTTAAAACTTTGCAGCTTTTTGACATTTTTCCTTCTTCAACCGCCTTGAAATCCCCAGGTAAAATTGTTCTTTCTTTTTCATTTTTTCTCTGTGTTAAAGTTACAGAGGAATGAGTTTATTAAACTATGAGAAAGAGAAAGGTCACTGAAAATGCTATTTTGTTTTGTGATATGTAGGGGGGATGGAAGCAAATGTCGGGTTTCCATTTACATCAGATCAATGGAAGGAGCTTGAGAGACAAGCTATGATCTATAAGTACATGCTGGCCTCTGTTCCTGTGCCTCCTGAACTTCTTTTTCCCATTTCCAGCAATTCTCCTGCAGTTGCACCAGACCCTTATGCTCCACGTAAGGCTATACCCCTACCCCCTCTACATCCCATTTTTGATGGGTTTTTGTGCTCATTTTTTTTGTGTTTTCGTTTGTTTTGAGTTTGATTTTGTGATTCGATTTGTGGGTTTTCCTTAAGTGGTACTAGGGGGTAATGAATGGTGGTGGAGTATTTAGCTTCACGTCCCACCTTTGATGGATATTTTGCTCACTTGTTGTTTTCCATTTGGTTTTATATTTGTTCTCTTGATTTTATTTGTGGGTTATTCGTGTTTGGTGCTTGAGTGTAGAGTTGAGTGAATGGTGTTGGAATATTTAAATTTCACATACCATCGTTAATGGGCTTTTTTCACTCTATTTTTGTATGTTCATTTGATTTCAGCTTTCTTTTCTTGATTTGATTTGTGGGGGTTTTCTTGTTTGGTTCTTAGGGGATGAGTGAATGGTGGTGGAATGTTTAAACTTCCCATCTTTGATGGGTCAGTTTATCTGTTACTGCGTTTTCATACGTTTTGAGTTTTTTATACTTGATTAAATTTGCGGTTTTTTCTTGTTTGGTGATTTGGGGGCAGTGAATGGTGGAGGCATGTTTAACGGGAGAAATTTGAAACATGGAGATCCCGAGCCAGGAAGGTGCAAGAGAACGGACGGCAAGAAATGGAGGTGCTCGAAAGAAGTGGCTCCGAACCAGAAATATTGTGAGCGCCACCTGCACAGGGGCCGTCCCCGTTCAAGAAAGCCTGTGGAAGTAAAAAACAATGCCTCTATCTGCACCAATATGCAAGCCACCAGTGCTGCCTCAGACCAGATTCTTGCATCGAATGAGACCCCTCTGCTGTATTATCCCAAAACTGATCTAAATATTTCTACAGCCTCTTATAAGGAACCTAACAGGTTGGTTTTTGAATGGAAACTAGCTTGTGTTAAATCATTGGTATCATTTGATACGCTCGACTGGAGAGGACTCCACTATAATGAACAAGAATTTAATTTGTTTTTCTTCTGTCCAGAACTATTCAGTCTTCCATACGTATGCGCCATTTTCCATCTTCCATACACAAAATGTGTCACTTATTGAGTTGTGTTCTGTGTTAAAAATTCACTTGTTAAGAGGATTACTCCCAAGTCTTATATGTTGGTTACATTTTCATCTTTAAAGTAGTGTCTGATTTACTCTTAATATGCTCCTACAAGATGGTGGCTTGTTTGAGTCTTGAAATTGAGCTTTTTGAGCTCTAATACAATACCAATTACCAAGTCTTGGATTCCATCATAAAAACTTAATCTTGCTGCTTCTTAGAGTAGCCCAAATCTTTATACGTGGATTGTTATTTTCATCTTTAAGCAATGTGCTATTTTACACTAGCACCATTTGTGCATATCTTGTACAAAGTATTATTATGTACTCGAGCGTAGAATGAAAATGGGGTTTTAATATCTTTTTCTTAATGGAACATGCCATTATAATGTACAACTGTTTGCTTGTTCATTGATTTTGGCCTATGCATTGAAGGGATTTGGACTTGATGATAGAAGCTGAGATGGTTGCAATGCGTGTGGCTAATCCACAATGGCAGCATTTGATGTACACCGATATAGCAAATGAGGGCTCGGTTTATAACACTAATGCATCTGTATTTCATCAAGATTGTGTAGAAAATCAATTGTTGAACGTGTTCTCCTACACAGATTTCCTGGCCCCTGATCATGTTGTTCATCAAAGTAGCAGTGATCAGAGTTACATAGGATCATTTCTCAACCCTGGTTTGGCGTCTTTGGAAAGACACTCACATATTGAGGCCCCAAGGAGGTTTATTGATGCATGGTCATATAACAATGGTAATGCCAAGTCCTCTGTATCATCAGATCAAGGAAATTTTCCCCCTTCCTCACTCACTTTAACAATGGCTGCTGGAAATATCTTAGATGAACAAATGGAAAAGATTGAAACTGGGAGTGTAGGAGACTATGATGACCATAAATGTGAAGATTCAAGTTGGCTGGGCCCCGTTTCTTCGATGCCTTTTTCACAAGGAGGGCCGTTAGCCGAGGCGTTACGACCCAAATCAACCACTCTAAAAGGCTCGAATTCAGCTTCTCCATATTATTCAATCAGCCCCCCGGCAACTACAGTTTCATCACCATCTGGGGTTCTTCACCGGTCATTGTTTTCACATTCTGATGGCAGTGGTTGCAATAGTCCGACTCTTGCAGCTCCAACAGGATTATCAGAAGCTGTTGCATTCCAATTGCTGAATTAGACTAGTGAGTTTCTTGAAGTTGATTCCTAATTTTGTTGTTTGGTGTTGGTGCAATTATTTCTATGATGTTATGTTTCTTGTTTACTTTGTATGAGCATTTCCAATAGGAACTTCTACAATTTTATATAGCAGAAGGACGAATGCTTGGTTTATAAAGGGTTCTTGCAAGTTCAATATCTCTGTGATTGAATTCTGTCAATCAATATCTATATATGTTTGAATTTCAGTGTTTTATACACTTCAAGTACTTGATTTATGTTTGATAAGATTAAGACCGTAATCAGTTTGTGTTTCCTGTTATTGGATGAGAAGCTTCTTGTCCAACCGTCACATCTTAAATCTCAAGCTATTAGTCTTCAGTACGCTCTCCTATGTACAACGTAGATTCATTTTTATCATTAAAGGTCTGATAAGTTCACAATTTCCATGCATCTGTGATGATGAGATTTCAACTCAAGCCTACACCCACTTGAAAGCCGAAAATCTGAAATTTTGCAAAATCTATAGTTTACATCATATGTGATGTCATGTCAAAGCATCTTATTTTAAAATTTAAGCATTGAAAAGAAATTACATTTATTTAAATTTTGTTTTCCACGATTCAATCCGTATGAACTCTCGACTATCTTTTGAAAAATTTCTGGTGGAGTATTGGGCCTATGGCCCTTTTTTTTTCTTGAAAATATAAAGCTTTAGCTTGGAGAGAGGAAATATCATCTTTTCCTCAATTTATCAGTCCCATTTTTCTACTCTTCTCTAACAGCTTAATTTTTGATAAGTTAGTTCAACCTGGCATAAATCAAATCCATGTATTAAGTTTCCTTTTGGAATAGAACTTCGTGTTGACAAGTGGTATGAACGCCACATAATTGTGTAATTACTCAATACTCCTATGAAAAATTGATCATTGCAACGTTTTTGAGGTGTGGGTGAGCAAGATGAATCTCTACACATGCATAAGATTCAAACGAAGATGTGGATCTCAATTAACTATCGAAAACCTCCATACTAACACGAGCTTGGAAAAATAATCGTGTCACACCTTTAATTGATTTAAGGAATTTGGTGAATATAAATCATGATAGAATAAAATCCTACGGAGCCTAGGTATTTGTGTGTACTCACACAGAGAAACCATACATACATCAATATTTTTGTCCGATGTATTCATCTTTTCAAGAATATGTTTTCAAGGACATTATTAAAGCTGTCCCTTTTAGTTTAATAGTATAATATGAGCCGGGCTACATGTTTTTACTTTGTAGGAGAATATAAAAAAAAAAAAAAAATACCCCAAAGAATGAGCCTAAAGTAATTTATTAAAGAACCTACTAAAGTTAAAGCATTCATTTCGACTTCTTTTGATGCACGATAGAATACTACAATGAAGAAAAGAATATAGTTCTAGGATGCATGTGTTAGATACTCTCTATCAGAGGTTGGCCGATGAACATAATAGAGTGCCAAAAAGTGAACCATCTAGTCGACTCCAAATTTATTGAGAACAAGATTTAGTTTGTTGTTGTTGCCATTTGTGTTTTTACAGTTAGTATTTGATGTATCAAAATGGTGAATGCAATTTTATAACCAAAGTAGTAACATAATTTCGAGGTGTCCTTATTCGATTTAAAGCTTCAGAAACGTAGGCTTAGTTTCATTTCGACTACCGGATATTGTGCATCATCACATACATACAAAAACGCGTAAATGGAACTTCATAAATCTATTTCTTACATTCATTCCTCTCCGAAATCATCTCGGCTCATCTCAACCATCTTCTTGTATCACAAGTTGCTGATGAAGAAATATCATCAGCAAGGCTATCTGTGCAACAAGATGAAATATTTGACCTCTGCTCAACACAACATGGGACCATATGAATGTTTTTATAGCTTTCGGTGTTCATGCTGTAATGATCTGAAATGTGGCAATTGATGCCAATATCATTGCACTGGTCCGGGACAGGGAAATAAAGTCGTTTCTTTGCTGAACCAGTTTTCTCCCTCTCCGGGGTCGAAGGCCTATGCCTTGGTGCACTTTGTGATCTGACTCGAGCCTTGGCCGAGGCAGTCGTTGCCATGTAGTTTGGCTGAGATGCAGGGACTGAGTTACGGCTTACACTCATTCTGTGGAAGCAATTTGAGCGTAAGGTTGGTGTCTCGGCTGTTTGATAGTTCCTCTCTAGTCTTTGATAAAGCGGACTGACTGAGTGCACTTTAGACTTAATGTTAGGCGAGGACGACATATTGGGTGAATGAAGGGAGAAATCGTCGCATTTTCTGTGGAGAGGAGAGGGAATCACGTATGAACATAGCTTCTCTTGATGGTCCTGATGATGTTGAAATTTGTCGATATCAGTGTCAATTTCGACAGTCTTTATCGTATCCTTTCCACATAAATATTTGTCATTCCTATTACATTGCTTCACCATTGTCGTGCCAAAACGTTTGGCATTTTCTAACTCAAGTCCTTCATCGTCCACACTCCAAATCTATAATAAGAACAATGGAACGATTCAGTATGACGTGGATATACACAGAAAAAACAAGAAAAGAGAGATCAAAACCTGTTGAGTTAAGGCATGAGCAAGGGTGTTTCCATGTTTCAGTGAAAAATCTTTAGCTTTCTGTATCAGAGCTTGGATTTCCTCATGCGTGTACGAATTTTCTTCTGAATCATCTGCAGTTCTACTTACATTTCTAGTCTGCATCAAAATTTGCAAATGTTAATAAGGTAATTTAATCCTGAACTACAAGGTTTGGATTCAGATTGTGCAAGCACTCACGATTTTCTTGCTGTTTAAGATATGATATTCTCCCCCATTATCAGGCTCTACGAACACGGAACTTTGGCTTCCTTCACACGACAATCTCCTGCGTTGATCGCATACTCTAGTTTGTACTCGGACGAGAGATTGCATACATTGGAGAGTCATCTTTGCTCGCTTCCGCACATTGTATCCTCTTACGAGGGATTGCATTATTACGACACCCTTCAGGGCTCGCATTGCTTTCCTTGCCTAGAACAGCAGAATTAGTATAACTTTTCTGTCTATGAATTACAAAGAGAAAGACACTATAACTGTATTTTATTACGTACCAGGTAACCCCGAAAGATTGTCTGGATAACAACAGCAGCTTCTTGTTGTTCGACCGAAATGGAATTAGGTCTTGTTAGCCGAATAATCTCGACTGCTGCTTGTGATGTTGCAACTGCTGCCTCGGCAGCAGCAGTCATTGCCATCGCTACTGCAAAGCCGCGCCTTTGCTCGGATTCGGCATTTGCTGATAAAGGTGTCTTTAACAAATTTGCACCATTGCTTGTGGAAGAAGTGCTAATCGGAGAAGCTTTGTTTTTAGCTTCACTATGTTGTATGGTGGTTTCATTAATGGATGGTTTCCATAGAATCCATCTTCTTTTTCCTCTCTTCTGCACGAAAAAACAAACAAATTGTCAAACTAATGTCGTTTCATTTTCTTTCTTAATACCAACGACTCTACCTTACCGACCATGTCATCATGTGCGACTCTATGACTAGAATAAATACCTTTTCTTCGTCGTCTTGTTCATGTTCTTCTCCTCTTCTGCTGGTCCCCTTCCCATTATCTTTGACAGGAGATCTGAAAGCCCTTTTAACTGCATTTAACCAAGAATTTTCACCAGTTTTTCCCATGGAAAAAGTTTAAAATCTTGGGTATGGATGTGTTGGAATTTGACAATTTGTGTTGGGGGCCAAACAAGCTTTAAAATGGAAGCCTATAATCTTCTTTGATTTAGCAGAGATCTAACTAAACAACTGTTCCCACAGTAAATTTGGTACAGAAACTTGCATAATTGTACGACTCGTAAATGGAGATTTTGCCAGCATATTATGGCAATGGTACTAAACAAATAATGTTGGATGTGTCAGAGTTGGAGACAAGCATGAAAGAATGTGTGTTCTTGAGAATGCTGAAAGCTGTGAAAAATATGTATATAATGTGGGGGTGCGAGTGCGGGTGCAGGTGCAGGTAAGCTTTTCCTCCTTTATGGTTGTGAAAGAAAAGACAACTGAAGGAATTCTCATGGCTTATGCAGACAAAGCATACTGACTGTTTTCCTTTAGGGATGAAGAGAACTGTTCTGTTATTTTGGCATGTCCGGAAGAGCAATTTTGTAAAGGTCGAGTCGAACCGTTCAGTCCTGCTCGACTGTAAAAGGCTTAGGTGAGCAGGATGGTCGGGTGCATGTATCGCCCGACTGCCTGATTCCACATGAGCCGTGCCACTGCCACCCACCCAAATTAATGTTCGATGTTTGGTTACTCACTATGGATTAATTACCGAGTTGGCAAGTACAACGTTTGCCTACCATAAACCGACCGTCCAATCTATGCAGGTGGGTTTATGTGTCATCGATGCTGCACTACTAGTCTACTTGCAAGCTGTTCTATTGAGAAATCAAAATCCTGTCTGAATAGTTTTGGTGGAAATTTTTAATGAATGAAGTATTATGATTAATTATTTTGTTGTGCCAATGACATTTTCCTACCACTCAAATTTGATGTCCTTATTTAATTTTTACAGTCGATTCGACTTGTTTGGGTGCGTGCACAATTTGTTATCATTTTTTTGCTTATAAAATAACAAAAATTATAAAGGTGACGACGCTTATCGATTTTGTAGATGGCGTAATGGAATCTAGGAAAAAAAGGTAAGGTCAACCCATCAAATCGAAACAAAACAAAAATTTTGAAACTGTTAATAAGAATCAAACTATTCAAAAATGGTTCGATTTATGTTTTAATATTTAAAAATTAACTGAAACCAAATTGAACTATTCACCCACTATTCATTGAAAAAAACTTATTTGAATCAAAATATATTATTTATAATATCGATTTATAATTTAACAAATATAATTTCTAGTCTACTTCCATAGCTCTTTAAAAAATAATAATTTATTCATTATAATACCATTTTTTTTAATCTAGAGGACGAACTTCCAAGCTTAAATTTTATTATTGAACTTGTATTAATTTATTTGTCTAAGCTTGCGTTGAAACAAATTAATTTTAGTATTATAATAAAATTTCAGATCGATATATTTAATTTTCACTTGAAAGATGTTATTTTTACGTCACTAAAATTGGGATTTGATACAAAATCAAACTGCAAAAAATGATTCATTTAAAAACCATCCAAGAATCGTATTCACTACTAATGGAGTCTCCGAATAGGGTAATGACTTGAAAATGGAGCTAGGAAACCCCGTCCTGAGTCTCACTCCACTCCGGTATAAGAATCAATAGTTATAAAATACGTGTAAAAAATATAAAAACTTCTTCAGTTAGGAACTCGAATGAATTGAAATACGACTCCAGAACCATCAAACTCCTCTACCCTACCCTACCCCAACCCCCTTCTCTTTTCTGCCTATAAAATCCTCAATCTCAACACCTTCTACTCACCCATAACATGCATATCAAAATCAAAAGTTCATTCTGCACCCGTATCAATCGCCATTCCCACTATCTGTTCTCTGCAGTTTGTGTTTTGAGGTTACTATAAATGGCTACTGAGTTCTTAGCATGTGCCCCTTTTTCTTTAGCCTTGAACAATGTTGTTGGGACAAATAGTTGGATAAGATGGCTGCGCTCCAGCT
>CAIGRQ010127722.1:0-17237 GCA_903798375.1 Fraxinus sp. D2006-0159 | reverse complement strand
ACCCTCCGCTAGTGGATACACCCATTTTTGGGACTTTGTCTCAAGAGGTCTGTTCCTTACACAATCGTCTGATCCCTGTTTTCCTTTTAAGTGTTAGCGGCACCGAAATCGGCGCGAAACAGAATGTATTCTGGAATAATAGATTGATGGAGAATGTGTGGTTGAAAAAGAAGGAAAAGTTATTGATATGATAGAAAATATTATTTTATTGAAGAGTATGTGGTTGAAAATGAGTAGAAGAATGATAATGAAAATTTTAATGTTGGTAGGCATAGTATAAAACTTGACTTACCAATTCGAAAATAGTCACAAACTTGAGGTTCTTAACAGCAAATTTTTCATCCTCTTTTCCATTGTCTACTATGCGCAAATCAATACAAAAACAAGTCGCAATATACCCTTCGTCTCTTTTTCTCAGTCTCTCTTTACTTTTCCACTACAGATCCGCAACAAGGTAAAGCTATTTCCTCTCGATCTCAATTCATTCAATTTTTTTTCTCAATTTTTCATGTTCGCATTTTCATCTCCGCATTCCCGATTAATTTGGAGAAATCGAACTGAAATTCCGTGGAAAGAAAGAAGAATATAGTCAACGATTGTAACTAAGTTGGGCGCGTTTGTTGATTATCTTGTGTGTGAGTTTGTGTGATTTTTTTTTTTTTTGTGATATTAATTGAGGAGAGTTTGAATAGTCGAGTTGTTCAATAATTTGTTTTGATTCTTGAATATCTTGAAAAATCGTACGGAAAGAATTGGTTTTTAGTAATTAAGTGGTGGGAATTAGATCTCCAATACTTAGTTGAGATCCACTGGTTGTCAACTTTCAACTAAGCTAAGTTTTAATTGGTATTTTTTATTTTTTTTTATTTTGAGGAATTTCCTTTTACCTATGTGGAAAATGACAGTCATTGTTAAGTTATATTTTTTCATGCATTTTTTGGTTATTATGGTTTTAATATTGTAGTCGTTCTTTTGGTTGTTACTATGCAATATGAATCTCAGGGTGCTTTATATAATTTGTGAGATAGATTGGTGGAATGGGCTTATAGTATTTCTCTGTAAAGGATTAAACTGACAACTTAGAGGTTCCAGTACTGGTGAGGTAGTTTTCTCATATCAAAATATTTCGATTCTGTGTATATTGTTACTCAATCTGGTCCTTCAAAAGACATTATTCAGTCTACCGTTAACATTTTGGCATGTGTTGCCTGCTTGTTGCGTCCTGAAACTTGGGGTCTTAGTCCTGTGTATTTTGTATGTGAATTTTATAGAAGAACCATATATTTGTCGATTTAGAATTGTACAATTGAAAACTCCTCTAAGTTGCATGATATCTAAATGTGTGCTTTGGATTTTCTAGGTATGTATAGGCTGATTTCACGACATATGCATTGTTCCAACCTGTCAACATTTGGGCTAAATTATCTATCCGCAATGGTAGTCAGAAATTTAATGATGATACCATATTTTTAGTAAATGATGTCTTGGAGTAAATTGGCTCTAAGTCTAGTGGGTAGATTGTTGCAATGCAGCAGTAATGGAAGCATTATTTTATGATGTTGAAATAGTGGTTGTAATTGTCCTTAGTGTTACCGCAATGTTTTTTTTTTTTTTTGGGTTTAATTTGACTTAAAAGTTCTTTCTAAGTTTTGTATATTACATGATTTGCTAATAGTGCTTGCATGAGAACCTAGCACGCCACTTTCAACCTATATGCAGACACAGTTCCATCCTTCATATTGTGGAAAATTTCTTGTTTTTTACTTTTATCATATCAACTCCTAACCTAATACGTGCATCTGTATCAGTTTCTTTTGTAGACCGCTAGGGGTATGCTTTTGCCAGGTTCTAGCAGCTCCCTGTGAAGCAGTTGTTGATTACCTGTTGAGGTTGTGATCTGTGAATATTAGTTTGCAATGGGACGTTTAAGGCTACAATCTAGTATCAATGCAATTGAAGAGGAACCAGAAGACTGTGGAATTACCTCTCCCAGTGAGGCTGCTTTAGCTAGTATGATTAATTCAGAAATAGGTGCTGTATTGGCAGTCATGAGACGGAACGTGAGATGGGGAGGTCGTTATGTATCGGGAGATGATCAATTGGAGCACTCCCTCATCCAGTCGCTGAAAGCACTGCGGAAGCAAATATTCTCGTGGCAACACCAGTGGCAATCTGTCAATCCTTCCTTGTATCTCCAGCCATTTCTGGATGTGATTCGGTCTGATGAAACAGGTGCACCAATTACTGGCATTGCATTGTCATCTGTTTACAAGATTTTGACTCTTGATGTTCTGGATCTAAACACTGTCGATGTTGAAGATGCTATGCACTTGGTAGTTGATGCTGTGACTAGCTGCAGATTTGAGGTAACTGATCCTGCATCTGAAGAAGTTGTACTGATGAAGATACTTCAGGTTCTTTTGGCTTGCATGAAAAGTAAAGCATCAGTTATGTTGAGTAATCAACATGTTTGTACAATTGTGAATACATGCATCCGTGTAGTTCATCAAGCTGGAACTAAAAGTGAGTTGTTACAGCGGATAGCTCGCCACACAATGCATGAACTTGTCAGGTGTATTTTTTCACACCTTCAAAATGTTGACAATACGGAACGGTCACTGGTGAAAGGAGGCAGTTCTAGTAAAAATGAGGTATGTATCATCTTTATTCTTATTATTTTTGTCTTTCATTTTTCAAATGTCCTAGGCACCATTCTTCTGGTAACTAGCAAAGGAGAAAAACCATGTACTAATGATCTATCGTGTTCTCTGTCTGTCTCCATGGGCCCAAAAATGTAGTTCCTGTTCAGTGGTGACTACTGTATAAGAACTGAAATTTACCATGAGTGTGTGTTCATGCAATGTCCTTGCAGTTCCGTTCGTTGCAGGTGAAAATATTTAGGGCCCGTTTGGTACCGATTAAAATTGAAAATATAGCCGTTATTGAATCTCACTCGACTAATAAAAGTCAATAATAACGGCTAGTTTTTCAATTTTAATCCGATTTTAATCTCTACCAAACGGGCTCTTAGCCTCTCTAGATATAATTGAGTTCTTTAGCATGGGAAAAACGTATAATTAGCTTTGGAAGAAAAAGATGCTCTAATATGTAGAACTTCAGAATATGCATCTTCATTCTTGTGCATACAATAGACAGCAAGTAATGATTCTATACACATCTTGGAACATTATTATCTATATGTATGATCTCAGCTTGCAAATTTGATATGCATTCTACTTCTCTTATTTCTGGCTAGTAATTTTGTGCCTTTCTGTCTAGTGAAGGTTGCCAGATTTGATAATGATTACAGTTTCAGTAGCAAATCAGAGAATGGAAATAGAACTTCTGAATATGATGGGCTACCATCTTCTGGGGTCTTTAACTCTACTTCTTCCAGCAGTCTAGTTAGTGGAATGATGGATGAAACAGTTAGGACTGATAATGGGAAGGATGCTGTTCCTCATGATTTCCATTTATTTACAGAACCATATGGCATCCCCTGCATGGTTGAGATATTTCACTTCCTTTGTTCATCGTTGAATGTTGTTGAACATGTAGGAATGGGCCCCAGAGCTAATACCATCTCATTTGATGAAGATGCGCCACTTTTTGCCTTGGGTTTAATCAATTCAGCTATTCAATTGGGTGGCACTGCTATTCGCAATCACCCTAGACTGCTGAGTTTGGTACAAGATGAACTATTCCGTAATTTGATGCAATTTGGCCTTTCAATGAGTCCGCTGATCCTTTCAATGGTCTGTAGCATTGTTCTCAACCTATATCAGCATTTGAGAACCGAACTGAAGCTTCAGCTTGAAGCTTTCTTTTCCTGTGTGATATTGAGGCTTGCACAAAGTTGCTATGGGGCTTCATACCCGCAGCAGGAGGTAACAATGGAAGCTCTTGTTGATTTCTGTAGACAGAAAACCTTCATGGCAGAGATGTTTGTGAATTTAGATTGTGATATAACCTGCAGTAACGTGTTTGAAGATCTTTCCAATTTATTGTCTAAGAGTGCATTTCCAGATAACTGCCCTTTGTCTTCTATGCACATTCTTGCTTTGGATGGTCTGATAGCTGTTATTCAAGGAATGGCTGAGAGGATAGGCAATGGATCAATTAATTCAGAACTACCTCCAGTAAATCTTGAGGAGTATACTCCATTTTGGATGGTAAAATGTGAGAACTATGGTGATCCTGATCATTGGGTTCCTTTTGTTCGCAAAAGGAAGTATATAAAAAGAAGGTTGATGATTGGTGCTGATCACTTTAATCGAGACCCTAAAAAGGGGCTTGAATTTCTTCAAGGAACACACCTGTTACCTGAGAAGCTTGATCCACAAAGTGTGGCTTGCTTTTTCAGGTATACTGCTGGATTAGATAAAAATCTTGTCGGAGATTTTCTTGGAAATCATGATGAATTTTGCGTCCAGGTTCTACATGAATTTGCTGGAACATTTGATTTCCAGGATATGAACCTGGATACTGCATTGAGGCTCTTTTTGGAGACTTTTCGACTGCCTGGAGAATCTCAAAAGATACAAAGAGTGCTCGAGGCTTTCGCAGAGAGATATTATGAGCAATCACCGCAGATTTTAGCTAATAAAGATGTTGCATTTGTGTTGTCCTATTCGCTGATAATACTTAACACTGACCAGCACAATGCACAGGTGAAGAAAAAGATGACTGAAGAGGATTTCATCCGCAATAATAGGAACATAAATGGAGGTAATGATCTCCCTCGTGAGTTCTTGTCAGAGCTATATTACTCAATCTGCAAGAATGAGATCCGCACAATGCCTGAACAAGGTGCTGGTTTTGCTGAAATGACTCCTAGCCGATGGATTGATTTGATGCACAAATCAAAGAAAACTTCCCCGTACATTGTTGCTGATTCCAGAGCCTACCTTGACCATGACATGTTTGCCATAATGTCGGGTCCAACAATTGCTGCTATCTCAGTGGTATTTGATTATGCAGAACATGAGGATGTTTACCAAACATGTATTGATGGATTCTTGGCGGTTGCAAAGATTTCAGCATGTCATCATCTTGAAGATGTTTTAGATGATCTGGTAGTGTCTCTCTGTAAGTTCACTACACTCTTGAATCCCTCATCCGTTGAGGAACCTGTTCTAGCCTTTGGCGATGATGCAAAAGCCAGGATGGCTACTGTCACTGTGTTCACTATTGCAAACAGGTATGGGGATTTTATCCGAACGGGCTGGAGAAATATTTTGGATTGCATCTTAAGATTACACAAGCTTGGCCTACTTCCTGCTCGTGTGGCCAGTGATGCAGCAGATGACTCAGAGGTGTCATCTGAACCTGGACAGGGGAAGCTTCTTACGAATTCATTATCTTCTGCTCATATGCAATCCATTGGTACTCCTAGGCGATCGTCTGGCCTGATGGGCCGATTCAGTCAGCTCCTATCTCTAGAAACAGAAGAGCCGAGGTCTCAACCTACAGAACAACAACTTGCTGCTCATCAACGCACACTTCAGACAATTCAAAAGTGTCATATTGACAGTATCTTCACAGAAAGTAAGTTCCTGCTAGCTGATTCTTTATTACAGCTTGCTCAGGCACTCATATGGGCTGCTGGGCGACCTCAAAAGGGTAATAGCTCTCCCGAGGATGAAGACACAGCTGTTTTCTGCTTGGAATTGCTAATTGCTATTACCCTGAATAACCGAGATAGGATTGGACTTCTCTGGCAGGGCGTTTATGAGCACATTTCAAATATTGTTCAATCAACTGTAGTGGCTTGTGCGCTAGTTGAGAAGGCTGTTTTTGGACTTCTTCGTATTTGTCAGCGGCTGCTTCCCTATAAAGAGAACTTGGCTGATGAACTTTTGAGATCACTGCAATTGGTTCTTAAGCTTGATGCTCGGGTTGCTGACCAATATTGTGAGCAGATCACTCAGGAGGTCAGTCGTCTTGTGAAAGCAAATGCGACTCACATTCGTTCCCAAATGGGATGGCGAACTATGGCTTCTTTACTTTCTATTACTGCTAGACACCCGGATGCTTCTGAACCAGGATTTGATGCCTTATCATTTATCATGACTGATGGAGCCCACTTGTCGCCAGCTAATTTTATTATTTGCATAGATGCAGCAAGGCAATTTGCAGAGTCTCGTCTTGGACAGACTGATCGATCACTCCGAGCTGTGGATCTAATGGCAGGTTCTGTTGCTTGCTTAGGACAGTGGGCTCGAGATGCTAGGGACGCTATGGCTGAGGTCGAGGCTGTAAAATTGTCTCAAGATATTGGAGAGATGTGGCTGAGGCTTGTTCAGGGTTTGCGGAAAGTTTGTTTGGACCAGAGAGAAGAAGTACGGAACCATGCTCTAGTATCATTGCAGATGTGCTTAACAGGAGTCGATGAGATTCACGTTCCACTTGGCTTGTGGTCCCAATGTTTTGAAATGGTCATATTCACAATGCTTGATGATTTGGCTGAAATTGCACAGGGAAATTCTCAAACTCAAAAGGAGTATCGAAACGTAGAAGGGACACTTGTCCTAGCCTTGAAACTCCTTGTAAAAGTGTTCTTACATTTACTGCATGAGCTATCACCGTTGTCAAGCTTCTGCAAACTTTGGCGGAATGTCATTGGTCGAATGGAAAAATATATGAAGCTTAAGGTTAAAAGAAGCGAGAAGCTGCAAGAATTAGTTCCCGAGCTTCTAAAGAACACCTTGCTTGTAATGAAGACAAATGGAGTGCTTGTACCTACCAGTACTCTAGGTGGAGATAGCATTTGGGAACAGACGTGGTTGCATGTGAATAAAATGTTTCCATCTTTACAATCTGAAATATTCCCTCAAGGTTCCGAGACTGTGCTATCTAATCCAGGCGACTTGGGTAGAAGTCCCGATGATACAGAGACATGATGATGGTCTGCAGCAGCACATACCCAACCTATTTTATTTTTTTTCGGTGAAGCTTACCACATCGTACCATTTAGATTATTGGCAGGTTTCCTCGCAAATTTTCTCCTTGTATCTTCCCTGATGCTTTCGCTATGGACCATTCAATTTCATTTGTGTCTTCAAAATTTACTAAGATGAGAACATTGGCTCTTTTTCTGGTGAATGAGATTTGAGTGACATTATTTCTTCCCCCCAAGACTCTAGTAGATTGCATATTTATGTACAGAAGTTAAAGTTTGTAACTTTGTTTCTATTAGTAGTTACAATCTTATGAGAATATTGTAGTTTGCCTTCAGTTCCTGAAACTTAATGCAACTCGTGACAGTTTAACGTCTCACGATTTGCCCGTGGATTTTAAAATATTGGAGGTGTGTATTACTTGCAGTTGTGGTGAATTTGATTCAAATGGTATTGGCTTGCTTTTTATGATTCTCTGTTGAGGCTAAAACCAGCAAATGACCCATGGATCATTTTGTGGCAATTAGAGGGGTCAAAATGTGACCCATTGATTTTTTTTAATATTTATTTTGTTTCTGAGTATAATTTGTTAACAGAAAGTTTTGACTTGTGAATTTGTAAGTAGGTCGAGTACATTATAAAAATTCAATTTTAGTAGGATAATTATGCAAGACATTATAAAAATTAAGGTGAAATTTGTTTACTAAAAAACGTGTTTGACACACTGGAATTTCCACGTGTGTAGCAATTTTGAGGAGGTGGACAAATTCATTTAGTTGTCTCGTCACGTCAGCTGTCACGTGGAAATTTTGTCCAATTTATCAACGATCGTTTGCTCAGTGACTTTTGGGATGACGAATTGTAAAGTTCAGTGACTAGTTGTGTTATTTTGAAAGTTCAGTGACTAAATAAGCAATTCACTCTAAGGTTAGAGGTTGGAAACAAGGAAAAATCGGCGCCGGAATTTCGTTAACTTCACACCGGCCATCACTCGAGCAACAGAAACAGAATCATTACGCTCGCTTATCACCTAGGCGTTGCTCGAGTGACATATTTATGCGGTTAGACCTAATTTGTGATTTTAAAGAGTTTTACATGGCTCATAATACACAAGCGTCCCCAACTATAAATACAGATGTTTGGGATGAATTTCATGAGGTTGCTTCATTGTGCTACAATTGCAAAGCACTTTCATATCATTACTTGAGAGATCCAAGAGGCAATTCATTGATTGATTCATTCAAATCATTCTTGTGATCCGGCAACCGAGTTTTGGGAAAATATCAAGGTTCGTTAATCCAAAACTCCGGCTTCCTTAAAACTGTAAGGAAGGGATTCAAGCATAGGAAGAAGAACAAGAATATGTGATTCTTGGGTATTCACTTGGAAGTGACGTGTGCAGAAAATTGTAAGACTAATATAACAAATCTTGGTAGAAGATTGTGAGTCTGAAATTTACAGTGGATCTTGGAAGCTGTAGAAGGTAGATCGAAAGATCTTGCAGGTTGGCTAGATAGTATCTACGGTAGCAGATCGTGAGTTTGGAAGGAACAACAGATCTTGGAGTTGTAGAGTTTACAACAACTAATGGAACTAGTTTGGAATTGAATTGTAACCCACATTTTCTATATTGCAGGTAACTAACTTGGTCCCGAAATTTTTACCCAGTTGGATTTCTCCGTCATCAAACTTTGTATTATTTATTGTTTTCCAAATATTACAACTGCGATAATTCAACTTAGAGAATTGGATTGTATTCTTAATCATTTAGAAACTAATTAAAAGTGACTTATTGATTTAATTAGTGTAATTCCGCACGTAATGTCAAACCTAGTTTGTAAACTACGTATTTTTAGTTGGCATTAGAGCCTAATTTCGAATCCTAACCTTAATTTGTCTAGATAAGTAGTTCATTGTCCGTCCCGCCATATTTTGATGGCACTAACTATGCCTATTGGAAAGTTAGAATGAAAGAGTTCTTAAAATCTATGAATGAACGGATTTGGATGAGTGTGGTGAATGGTTGGAGTGCACCAGTACAACTGTAGACAACGTAGTAACCCCCACTCCATCGCTAATTGGTATAAGACTAATTTGGAGGAATGTAATTGAAATAGCAAAGCATTACATGCTCTATTTATGGCAGTATTACCAGAGGAATTTAGATGAGTGTCCATGTGTGAGGTAGCCAAAGAGGTTGGGATATCTTACAGACCACACATGAGCGAACTCATGCTGTTAAAAACTCTAAGTAGCAGATGTTGACCACTAAGTTTGAAGAGATTAGGATGAAAGAGGATGAGACTTTTGATGAATTCTACGCAAGCTTAAATGACATAGTGAACTCTAGCTTCAACCTAGGAGAGAAAATTCTCGAGCCTAAGATAGTGCTTAAAATTCTTAGATCCTTACCCGAGCGTTTTAGGCATAAAATCACGGCTATTGAAGAAAGTAAGGACATAGATTCCATTAATGTAGATGAGTTAGTTGGATCCCTTTAGACGTATGAGCTGACCTTAGGTAAACATGTTAAAGATAAATCTCTGGCCTAGAAATCTGTGAGAAACATTCGGATTGAATCTTCTGATTCTGATTTATATAATGATGATGAGTTAGCTTACCTGGCTAAAAATTCCGAAAAATGTTAGGAAAAAAAATCCTCAAGAAAGACACGAAGGTGGCTCGAGTGAATCTAGGAGAAAATCTAAATCGTTGAGGTGCCATAATTTTCGAGGTTTTGGCCACGTTAGGAGTGAGTGTCCTAGCAGTAGGAGAATTTCAGATAAGGCTATGAATCCTACTCTCACTGATGACGAGTCTAACTCGGACAATCAAAGTGAGAAATCCACTCGGGAGGAAAGTGAAAAATATATTTCCTTTACAACGAGAGTTAAGGAAGGATCTGACTAGGGGAGTGAAAGAGATGAGGACTTAGATAGTGATAAGGATTCTGATGAGGAGTCTATGAGTGAGGAAGATATCCAAGAAGTTTATGAAAAGATGTACGAGGAGAGTCTTAAGATTCTTACTAAAAATAAAGTCTTGAGTGCAAAAATAAGGAACTTGAATTGGAAAATAAGAAGTTAGTAGCACACATTAAGGAATCTACCTCGATCATGAGTGAAGTGAAATCCATGAATGAATCTTTAGATACTCAGGTTAGGAATCTTACGAGTAAGCTTGAAAAGACCTCTATGAGAGTTAATGAGCTGATAGTTGAAAAGAAAACCCTAGAAGCCCAGGTTAAGAACCTTCTGAGCGATTTAGAATATTCTAAGTCTCAACTGCTTGCCTTCTCTAGTGGTTCTGAAAAGTTAGATAATATTTTAGGAATAAGCAAGCCGACTGGAAATAAAGGAGATCTAGGTTTTAAGGAGAAGAGTGCTAGTACATCCAAACCATATTTGTCCCTGCCACTGACCAGCTGAAACTTGTGTCTAACATCGATCTTAAGAATAAGAGATTTGTTAGACAGAGTCCTACTAGATAGCGTATGACTCATCGACCTGGGAATAGACGTCATCTTCCACATAACATTGGTCCTAGATTTATCCCTACATGTTTTAACTGCGGTAAGTTAGGACAAATAAAGCTTAGGTGTCATATTTCCGGAACAGAAATAGAAACTGAAACTTAAATAGAAATAAGAATTAGGAGTTTGTTGGTCAGTCTAACTTTATTAGTAATCAAGTAAGTCAATTGACGAAGTTAATGACACGAATGAATAGGAATATTTATGTCACTATGCAAGTTTGGGTGAAGAAAAGTGATCTAAAAAATTGTGAAATAGATCACGGTGCTCTTAAAGGTAAGAGCATTTACGTACCTAACTGATTAGGTATTTTATGTTGCAAGCTTGTGTTTTATCATTGTGTAATATTGATTTATGCATGCTTCATATTTGTTTATTTGTATTCTAGGTAGAAAATTCTTGCATATTTTTTATTTATTTATTTTATGTTTATTTTTATGTTTGACGTTTTTTTGTACATGGTGCATTCACGTTTTAAAAAAACAAAAATTGAAAAATATATGAGAAACAAAAAAAAAGGAGGGGGGGCGGGGGGGGATGATGACTTTATTACAGCACAATATATGACATTCTTAAACTTGCANAAAAAACAAAAATTGAAAAATATATGAGAAACAAAAAAAAAGGAGGGGGGGCGGGGGGGGATGATGACTTTATTACAGCACAATATATGACATTCTTAAACTTGCATGTTGTGATCATGTATGAACATAATTGACAAGATGTAGCATAATTTCCATTACTTGCTTGGGTTGATATGAAGTAATTAGTATATGTGTCTTCATGTACCATCTGCACTATACACACTATGATATTGTAAATGGGACTCAATCGCATGTGTGAGATTTGGGATGATAGTCACTTGTTGGTAAGTTGACTTTGAACATGAATTGGCCACTTTTAGTGGACCAAAGCCTAAGTATATATCCTAATAAGCTCAATATCTTAATATTTTTCTTCAAGACTATTTGACTCGAGCAATTAAGCCTACGGGGTGTCTCAAAATCTGGTGCATCTAAAGTTCGTTACATGGGTCATCTTAGTTGTTCAATGGAGAAGGACCTGCACTTAAGATATGAGCTTGAAAAATATAAAAGATGTGAAAATATGATGAGTTTGAAATATGTGAAAAATTATATATGCTCAAATTTAAAGAATATATATATATATATATTCAAACAATAAAGTACATTAGGAGTCATGTTTGCATTAGATTAGTGACACTTTACACACATGAGTCACTTATATAATTTACTCCATTCTAACCTAACCTGAGTATGTGGGGAGGTTTACTACTTGATAATTATACTTGTGCATGCTATCAACTGTTTGGGACTGTTTTATATTCATGGTTAAAATTGAATTTAAAATTGCACCCTTAGTCATTTGTAATAAAAAAGGAGGAGAAAGAATATACACAGGGGGAGCATTACATGAAATTGAAATTTGTATTTTATATCTGAGCGGTCATTGGGAAGAGATATAGATACATTTGCCTACTGCATAAAAAATATTGAACGTTTGCAGTACGGGAGATAATGTGCATTGCATCTGCATTGCATATCATATGCATAAATGTTTGAGTTTTGATGTTTTGTGATGTTAATGTTTTGGTTGGTTTTTGATTGACATTAATGTCACGTCTCAAACTAGTATGCTTATTAGTGTTCATGAGTTTTTTTGTAAAGTACATAGTGTATGAAAATGACTGGGTATTGAGTTTTTGATTTCAAGAAACAGGTATACCAAAAAATGCAAGAAGTGGAAGAGTTTGAGTAACTTGGGTAGTATAGATTGGGGAGTTTAGTTGATGTATTTTGTTTCCTCGACTTTATTTGTATGATTTTGTCACAAAATGCCAAGGGGGAAATTGTTAGGTCCAATGTTGTAATTAGCATGTTTGTGAACAAAAGGATCTTAATTGAACACTTGTAAAAAATCAAGGACTTGGATGCAATTTTGTATAAATGAGTTAAGTTAGGGTTAGAGATTGGAAACAAGGAAAAAGAAGCGTCAAAATTTCGCTAGCTTTACGCCTGGCCATCACTCGAGCGATAGAAACAGAACCATTATCGCCTGCTTATCGTACAGGCGTCGCTTAAGCGATAGACCTTTGGCTCGAACAACATGCTCCCTTGCTCAAGCGGCATATTTATGCTGCCAGGCCTAATTCGTGATTTTAAAGAGTTTTAAATTGCTCATAACACCTAAGCATCCCTAACTATAAATACAGATGTCTGAGACGAATTTCATGAGGTTGCTTCATTGTGCTACAATTGAAAAACACTTTCATATCATTGTTTGAGAGATCCAGTGGCAATTCATTGATTGATTCGTTCACATCATTCTTGTAATCCGGCAATCGAGTTTTGGAAAAACATCAAGGTTCGTTAATCCAAAACAGCGCAGGAAGAAGAACAAAAATAGGTGATTCCTGAGTATCTACTTAGAAGAGATGTGTGCAGAAGATTGTAAGAATGATACAGCAAATCTTGGTAGAAGATTGTGAGTCTGGAATTTACAGCGAATCTTGGAAACTACATAAGGTAGATTGGGAGATCTAGCAGGTGGCTAGATAGTATATACGGTAACAGATCGTGAGTCTGGAAGGAACGGTAGATCTTGGAGTTGCTAGGTTTACAACAGCTAGTGTAACTAGGTTAGAATTGAACTGTAACTCATATTGTCTATAGTGGTAGTAATTGGCTTGATCCCGAAATTTTTACCCAGTTGGGTTTCTCCGTCATCAAACTTTGTATTATTTATTGCTTTCCAAATATTACAACTGCGGTAATTCAACTTAGGGAATTAGATTGTATGCTTAATCATCTAGAAACTAATTAAAAGTGACTTATTACTTTAATTAATGTAATTCCGCACGTAAGGTTAAACTTAATTGATAAACCATGTATTTTCACATTTGACCCACCTCAACAAAACAATATTTGGTGAGGTGGACGTAAACTACATGTGTTAATAAACCATCTCTTTTTCCTTAGTAGAAAGTCTAGACCATAAGCTATAACATATCATAAGCAATTGAAGCATAAAATGATGAATTACAAAATATCTATTTAAAATATATCTCGGAATCTAACAGATTAAACCCAATCAATCAACAATAGTTTGGGAACGGTAGAGGGAAAGAGGATCCACGTTTGCTTTACAAATTTTCTTTTCTTTCTTCTCTTTGACTGTTTAATTAAATACTAAGTACTAAAATTACGGGATGAACAAAAGCATAAAATCAATTCTCTACTGAAGAACTGGATCTTGGGAAGAAATCAAGTGAAATAAAATCATATTTGAGAAAATTACATAGGGCTAGACATGGTCCGATTCAGTTCTTAATCCGGATTTTCGAGAATTTAGTAGATGGAACCGTTCAGTTCAGTTCCATTCAATTTTCAAGTTTTGTACAATAATTATTTTTATATGTATTTACAACAACACTATATTCATTCAACTATAACATGTTCAATCTTAACTCCTACAAATAACGTAATCTAATCTCGTGATATCTTTTGTGTCTCTCTTTGTCGGGTATTTCATAGATTTGATTGTTAAAATCATAAGAAGATGAAGATAGCGAACTCACAATAATAAAATGACATAAACGGTACTACGGTAAAATAAGATATTTTGATAAAATTTAGATCAATTTGATTAATTTGGGCTTGACTGGAAATTAGAAATAGTAAAATCGTATTTGGGGTATGGGCTAAATTAACTAGTTAATAAATTTATTTAGGAAAAAATAAAATTGACTTATTTAAGATAAAAAAAAAATTAAAGAAATTAAAGAGATTCGGTTCTTATTCAGTTCTTGGTCTAAAACCGAATCAAAGCATCAATTCTCGATTTAGATATCCGTTCGGCTTTTCAACTTAAGAACCGATAGGTTTGCTTCGGTTCGGGTCTTGTCCGATTTCAAAATTTTGTGCAGCCCTAAAATTACCAGATAAGGAACAGCAGCTCACACATATTTGAACTAATAAATACGTTCGACTAAGTTTTTTACTCATTTAGATTACAACAAACACAAAAGCTTCACAACAAGTAGATGTTCAACTTACTTGCATAAGACCAATTTGCCTTAGAAAGAGAAACGTAAACCATAAACTACAAACCCTAACGCAACTTGCTTCCCATAATAACTCTCACTTACTTGCAAGTACATAGAAAGAGAAAACATAGATTTCCTAGTAACTATGAAGACAAATATGGGAGACAACACAAGATAGTCATGTTCACACCCACCAAAACCAATTAAGATTTTCTTTTTTTCTCTCGTGTTGAAAGTAGAGTGCGATGAGAAAGTGGAATGGGCTTCAATGTAACAACACTTTAGAATGGAATGGCCTCCCTGCAAGTGTAACAAGTGTCGATCATTTTTAATCAAGATTGGTTTCATCTTGACTTTTGACATTCTTATTGGAAGTTAAAACACGAGAAAAGTGGAAATCATGAATGTTTGCACTCTAACTATTAATGTATAGCACAAAGAAAATATAGAGGAATAAAGAAGCATTCTTTTATTTTCTATCTTTACCTTGCAAACATCTTCTGAATGTCGCGTATATGACAATGAAAGAAAATCAATTTATTCTAAACACCCCATGCAAATAATCTAAAGTAAAATTGAAATACAGCAAAGTTAAAAAATTGCATCTATTAAAGGCAAACATAAAATCAAGTGTAAAATTCAATGTCCAGCTTAGAGAGACTAAAACAACTACATAGTCAATCCAGCAGTTATCCCTCAGGAAATATTCCAAATTAATACACAAGCTAAGAGACCATATTGACGTCTACAAAGGTGCAAATATTCCTAAAACTTGCTTACCTAATGTCCTTATCAGATAGAGTGGGTAGTTCAATTCGTATTTGAGAAGCATGCATGGTAAATAATGACTTGGACAGGTCGAGGAATTCTTTACCTACCACACAAACCACATCATCACCTTTTACTTCATCTACCTGGCAGCCAAATCACAAACTTCAGTTAACTTTTCAAATTAAATTAAATTATCTCAGCTGGATTATACAACCCATAGTTATGTATGCGTGCCTAAGTTTTTTTTCCCTTATATGATCAAGTAAACAATCAGACATGTAAAAGTAATAGAAGGAAGAAAATGTAATATAAAGTTTTCGTGAACTCAAACTCATTGGAACAAAGAAATCAACACGGCGAGAAATTAAATGAACTAAAAAGAATAACACAGAAAGAAATAAAAATATAAGTCAATCTTGTTAAATTCAAACTAGTACTCCAAGAACTCTGCTTCGTACCTCCTGTCAAACAAAAGTGGTATCGCTTCCATTTAAGAGGTATTGACCCAAAAAGAAAGTGTATCCCTTCGTCACGGCCTGCAAAAGAGTTTTAACTTAGTGCATCATCTGATTAATTGTTATAATAAACATAGAGTGAATTCATGCAACTGTAGAGCTAAACATATGCTGAAAAGGTTTCCATTGCATGTTAAGTACTGTGAAAAATATAAAAATTAGATCTCGAGTTTTACAATAAAAATATGAAACGTGAGGCACTAACATGTGTCTCAATACAGAAAAAAAAAATGCCGAAAAGTTATATCCCGACAAAATAAGTGGTAAATGACTATATGGGAAAGTTTTTGCAATTATTTCAACTTTATAAGGATGGAACTTTCTAGTGAAGTAGATACATGAATGCTCTTTGATTTTTTCGATGTTATTCACAAACTCTTACAGAGCAATAGCACTACTGCACTTAACCCCTTGCCATCTTATGAAACAAAGGAAAAGGAAAAAGGAAAAAATAAATCAAATAATTATGTTTAAGGCTATGTGCATTTAAACCTTGGAGAGTCCAGCTAAGCTAATTGGCAAAACTTCAGAGGAAGCTTCCTGGCCTTGATTGGGCATCAGAATAAGCTTATCCTCTACCTTAAGTGTTATATCATTCTCAATTGTAATAATAACATGTAACTCAGGTCTCATTGCATCTAGCATAACCTGAAATAAGTTGATAAACAACTTGCACTCAATTCGACCGAGAAATAAATAGTCACCCCGTTCTCTTATTTGTTGATATCAAAACCTTTAATTTAATTTTGGATTTATATTCATAATTACTACAAACCTTCACATATAAAACCATCAAATTATTCTTCTTCTTGACATCATGGAAGCAGCAAGATTCAAACATGGCTTCATATTTTTAATTTTCTCAATTTTCCTAGCATCCAACAGTAAAAAAATGTATACATAACAGTAGAAAGGAATCCATAAAAGCCGAAATTTTTATTCCTCATTCAACACAATTGTTAATATTGAAAATTGTGACTTAGTAAAAAAAATCGAATTATAATAATCAATCAAATAACAGTGAAGATTTTGAAAAAAATAAAAATACAAACAGAGCTTCTTAGTGCTCTTGATAGCGGTTTTCAAATTCTCCATTGATGATACTCCGCATGATGCCTAGTCACTACCCATTAAAAAAAACAAGCCTTCTCCAAAGACGAAAACAAATAAAAATAAAGAAAAGATTCGATTAAACAAGCCTACTCGAGAGCATGGGCCCAGTGTCCGTAAGATTTTTGTCATTGTCGAAAAGAAACTCTGTACAGGAACACCCGATTACTCTGGAAGCTCCAAATCATCCATGCAAAAGTGGATCTGCAAGAACTCTTGAAGAATCCTCCAGAAGAACTAGAGAATGCATAAATCTGGCTGCATAAACAAACGACGGGCCTAGTCAAAGGGCCAAAATTTCATTTTGACTTTTTCACAAATTAATATTTTCAAAATGACCTAAG
>CAIGRQ010127697.1:0-19206 GCA_903798375.1 Fraxinus sp. D2006-0159 | reverse complement strand
CAAACCGAACTGCGCCCAGCCCTAATTGCATACGTTGATATTATTTGACAGGAGACAATGTAAAGGAGCCTGAAAGACTAAAGAAATGTCTAGCCACCAATTTCGAGGTAAAAGATTTGGGACAAATGTACTTCTTGGGAATGGAAGTAGCGAGATCAAAAAAGGGAATTAATGTTTCACAACGAAAGTACGTTCTCGACCTCTTAACCAAAATCGGCATGCTAGGTTGTCAACCAAGCAATACACATGTGGAAATGGGGCAAAAACCTAAAGATGTGAAAAATCCAATGGAAATAGACAGATATCAAAGGCCAGTGGAAAGCTAATCTACTTGTCACACACAAGACCCGATATTGCATTTGCAGTGAGCCGTGTAAATCAGCATATGCATTCCAAGGGAAAGTCACCTAGAGGTCGTCTACAAGATACTAAGATATCTTAAGGGTTCCTCAGGAAAAGAACTATTTTTCAAGAAGAGTAAAAAGGAGGTTGAAGCCTTCACAGATGCGGATTAGACAGGTTCAATAGAAGACATGAGATCAATCACGTGTTATTGCACCTATATGGGGGAAACTTTGTAACATGAAGAAGTAAGAAACAAAATATTATAGCCAGAAGCAGTGCTGAAGCAAAGTATAGAGTTGTTGCACCAGGAATATGTGAAGGACTGTGGTTGAGAAAACTTCTAGAAGAATTGTAGGTCAGAGTAAAGCATCCTATCAAAATCTATTGTGATAACAAGGCAGCAACTAATATCTCACTCAACCCAGTTTAACATGATCACACCAAACATATAGAAGTAGACAGACACTTTATAAAAGAAAAGGTTGAGGAATGGACTATTTGCATGCCCTATGTCCCTATACAAGAACATACTGCACATATCTTTACCAAAGGACTACCTCGACAAAACTTGAATGATTTCTTATGCAAGTTGGACATGATTAACATCTATGATCCAATTTGAGAGGGAGTGTGGAAAACAAGGTCACATCAAATAAGAAGGAAGGCGATAATTAAGCGGGATTGATTAAAGATTATTTCCTTCCTTTCCATTAGTGTTGTATAGTATATTATTTGATTTCTTACTAGTTTTAGGAGATTAGAAGTTTCCTTTTTAGAACTTCCTTTGTATAATAAATTGTAACTCGTAACATAGTACAATCGTTGAGAAATAAACACAATCAATTTCTCTACATGTTTTATGTAGAATATATGTCGTTTTGGTTCTACTTAACCTAAAATATTTAAATTACAAATTGCTCATTTATTCATGATTTCTTACCCTCCTAGTCACCAACGAATAACTTACACCACATAGAGCTCATATTCAACAAGCCTCATAAATTCTTCCATGAGGAAGAACTAGGATGAACGGTCGACACAAAATTATGGTAATAGAAAATTGTGCTATTATTGAAACAACTAAGGCCTCATGCCCAAGCTGTAATACCATATGTACTGTTCGATTTGGAAGGGCATCTGCCCTTTTACCCCTCATAACTTTCTATCTCGTCCCTCGAAATTCGAACATAAGACATTTGCATATAAAAGACTTAAGCTAAATCCTGGTACAAATTGATTAACTTGTCCAATAAATTTCAGGATTCAACTTAAGTCTATCTTAAGGAAAATGTCATGGGTTTCAAATATGGGGACACGACAAAAAGTCGTGAGGAATAAGATGAGCTAAGCTCTCCCATAGCGACAGCACGTAAGAGAACGACCGGGCACGAGGATCGGGTCCCGTCGTTACAATTATTCCCACAAAATCTCACACTTATGTATGCTTGATCATATACATTTTAAAATTTTGGGCGTGTTCAATAGAGATTAAAATCAGATTAAAATTGAAAAATTAACCGTTATTGTTGACTTTTATTAGACTAGTAGGACCCAATAACGGCTATATTTTCAATTTTAATTGACTTTTAAGCCACACCAAACAGGCCCTTTATATACCCATTATAATTCATCTATTTTCTAGTACCCATATAAGACTTTCCTAGGCACCCGCCATATGTTATTCTTTCCAAAATCATATGCATGTGTGATATTTTACATCTTATCTGTACTTTTTTTTATCAATCTTCAAAGTAGATAAACATTAGATTCACAAACCAAAGGGATTTCTTTGATATATTTACACATTACTCTATGTCCAACCACCCTCGACCATAATTTCATAATACAATTCCTGAGATACCTCTGTGTTTTCAAATGTTGAATATTTCATTTATTCTTATAAATGACTACTACATCAACCCTCTTCCATGCATTAAACATCGTTTTATATATTTAACATCTCAATGAACAACTTCATTAACCAAAAATACCAACCTAAACACTTCGATACTTCAATAGAGATACCATCTTAAACTAATACGTATTACATGATCATACTCTTCATAGTCTTCCTCACTCTTGAAACTCATATTAGTTGACTAACTCATATTTCTCATAAACCTCCACATTTATATTTTTGTAGGTTTATGTGCATTCTCATTTAGTCTTAAGTAGACATCCATACTTTGACTCTACACCTACCTCCTTTGCTAGGTCAAGATTTGAAATACTTCCTTTGCAAGGTTCCAAATGTCTCAAGCCACCATATTCAATATTAAGTTATCATCTCCTTCAAAATTACTATATTTCACATAAGTGTATCATCTTATTCAATTCGCTCAAACCTCTATGGTAATTTTTTTTACATCAATCACGTTGACCTAAGTTGCAAAATTAAGCTTTCACCAGAAGTAAGCTTACAAATCTTGTAGCATGACCTTTCAACCTTTGTTGGAATGACGAAACCTATTAGACATAACATTACCCACATCCAATTACCATTTGGTGTAACCATGAATCTCTTTTACTAAACTATGTATAGACCAATGCCAAATCATAAACCATTCTAAAGTCCAAAATATTTTTCCTTTTCATCCCATCCCCAAAGCCAGATTTTCATGCACTGCCTCAAACAGTGAGTGTTCATTTTTAGCCAAGCCAACACATCTCCTATTAAAATGCTTCATTTAAACATTCAAATCACCTTCGACAAAGATCATATCTTGAATTGAGTGGATCAACCCACTTTCTACAGAGATCATACTTTTGTTCATAATGTTTCATAAGTTAGGCCCACTTTCTACAATCGGACCATTATTAAATCCTTTTATGCCTCTTTTGAGCAAGTGTTATTAGGTTTAATAAAGAAAGCTTTTGAAAAGCATATTACAAAGTTGTTACGAGGGGCTAAATGAACAGGAAAATTGGGAATAGAACATGCAACATCGTGGTAGTTTCCCCAGAATTATTCACTTCTATATCAAAGAATAAGACATCAGCACTCGAGGAGAAAAATATGTATTGCGTCAATATCTACACCACATAAAATAGCTGAAGGTGATGGACTTGAAATATGATGCGACTTACAAGATGCTTATAGCCAACATTATTCTTCCCAGCTATGGTTTCGATCATGTACCATGCATCAGTGTCAGGAAGTCCTAAACCAGCCTTCAAGAGAGTAAAGAAAAGAGAATTTAGTCAAAAAACAAACAGGAGCAAAGTTAAATGAGGAAATAAGGGACAAATAATACCATATGTGTCGCGACAATGATAAGTTGTGTTGTTACTAATGTTGCATAATTGGTTGACCTGAAACAATAGTAGCAATAGCATAAAAGAATTGTGATAAGTCTTGACTTCTCTTCCTACTAAGCATATGATTATATTTGCATGACTGCTTTAATACATCAGGATAAATATGTAAATGGTAGTTCACCCAAAAAGTAAAAGTGGCCTACACAAAATAAGAGAGAAATTTCATCAAATGGCTCTGTTGTCTTGACAATGGAAAGGAAGATCTTTCCCTATGTGATTTTTGGTACTTTCCCAACTACACAAGGACTTCCAAATTGATTTGAAAAGAATTTTGAAGTGTCCAATAACGACTCTCCCAAACACAAGGAGGCGTGTTGAAGATGTATACATAAATAAAGAATCCCATTTTTCCTTCTCTAAGAGCTTAAACTTATATCAAACCACCACACGATCATCTTCCTCTTCTACATCCAAAGATCCAAAGAGTTGGCGTAAAACTAGAGTATCATGGCAATATTTCTTTCTACTCTTTACCTTAATGTACCTTTGACAAATTATATTAACTAAACCGTCTCCCAGGGTCACTATTCCTGCTAACATGATAATGGAAGCTACAGGAGGTATAGGCAATTATTGGACCTTTAATAACCTTAAACATTCTTCTACAGTGTGGATGTTATGTAATAACCTGTTGGCTTTTCATGTATTACTAGCCTTAGCTGAGAGTTCAACCCTGATAACATGAAACTCACATATCCGCCCTCATCTCTTTCTCTAGAAGCCCTAACCACCATCTTCCTCTTCTACATCCAAAGATTCTGAGAGTCAAAGTACAACTTTTGTGTCACGACAATATTTCTTTGTCTATTCTTTTCCTTTCGACAAAATATATTAATCAAACCCTCTCCCGGGATCACTATTCCTGCTTGCAGTCTAATGGCAGCTCTGGAAGGTATAGCAAATGTTTCAACCTGTAATAGCCTTAAATATTCTTATACAATGTAGATGTCATATAACAATCTGTTTGTTTTTATCCCTAGCTCCGTGTTGCTGCCTTCCAGAGACAATTAAAAGCCATTTATCTAGCATCCTTCAAGTTACATCTCTGGCGGCACTACCCCCATTTTCAATCAACTTAGATCTCCTAAACCAGTTCCCCTGCCCCCATAATTCTTACGCTGACCTTAAAGTATGACTAGGATTTAGGTCAGAGATGTCGAAAGAAACACCATAACTCAGACGGGGGCATTATAAGAGGCTTTTGTCTGATACTGGCTTACTAGACTTCAAAAGGAAGGTTGTTGACAGGGAGCCCATAATGAGGGAAGCAGAAGAAACAAATTTACTAATATTACACTATGAAACATATGATTGGCACAGTTCGGCTGAAATGAAATGAAGCATCAACATGAAGAAATCCTTACTTGTTAGAAAATCGGTCCAGTAGACAGTCAAAGTATCCTTCCCAGAAGCTGCAAAAAGCATCGAAATGTTAGTCAAAAGCTTTTTGGTGTAGATGTCTTTTATCATCAAATTCCATAATTATTAAGCAAACAGACATATTTTAAAACAGTATGTTCATGACTTGGGACCTAGAAAGGTTAAAAAGATCGACCTAATTTCACACTACTGCTCAATATGAAACAAAATCATTATATTAAAGTACCATACAAAGAAAAGTACATAAAAAAATGCATCATGCTCCACATTTTCAAAATAATGAAAATTAAACAGTGATTTGACTGAAGTATATCTGGGTTATACTAAACCGCCAGACAAGTTAAAAAGGACGTGCAAACGAATGGAAGGGAATGTTTTTACATCAAATTGATGAAGATAACAACATATAGCCCCTGTTTGGTATAGATTAAAAATCTGATTTTAATCAAAGTGGAAATCTATAATTAATTTTAATCACATTTTATGCAGCAAACAACTTTTCAACCACATATTTCATCATCTTCTAATAAAAATTTACTAAGAATCTGATTTTAATCTACATGAAACAGGGGCATAGGGTAAAAATAGTTTTGAAGAGAAAGATATACTGTATACAACATGATAGATGCATACCGTAGCTCATCCCAGATGGAAAGAGAACGAAGGTGTCGCTGAACATAGTCAGAGACATTGTTCATATCCCTTTTGTACATCTCAGCAGACACTTCAAGGGCGTCTCTAATAGTTGCCATGTCATTACGAGCTGTAGCACGACTAATGGCTGTTTTGAGCTGTAGTTTCACCAAAGGAATTACTATCAGATCATAACCTTTCAAATGTTCCACCAATGCAAACTATGCTTTGTATTTAGATCAAAAAGTTGCACGTATACGATCTTTGGTTGCTAGTATATATTACAACTATTTTTAGTTTTTATATGCTATATTTTTCCTTTTGAATTTGTTGAAGGTACCACAAGTTTTGATAGTAGTTGTGTACATCTTACGTCAACATAATTGGTTTCAGTTCAAGTACTAAGCACTTTGCACATAAAGGGGCTTGTGAGCATCAAGTTTCCAAATAGTAGAGTATAATTTTGATGTGTGAACCATGCTTTGGGCCTACAGCACCAGTCCATGGATACATGTTGTAATGCTAGCAAGGAGTCATTTAGATAAATCAGTTGCTTCACTTGAATAGTGGAAACTTCAGATACTGTTTTGTGTGAACTGCTATTTTCTCTATAAACCTGTCAGCTGGGTTATACTTTAACTCTATAGAAGAATAGTGCTAAGGTTGTGCCTGAGATAATCAGCATTTATGGACTGAATATGTGATGTTTTTCTATAATTCCCGTCATCTTTTTTCCTCTTGAGTTTTACTATTTTCCAGCTGGTAATTTATGCATTGTTAAGGGTAAGGACTTCATCTGAAGCTTATTGTGAGAATTGAAAGAAAATTCCATATATAGCCTGCTAAAAGAGATTGCAAATCCTTCACTCATTTTAGATTTATGAAATATATCAACTAAAATGTATTATATGATGTTAAAAAAAGATACAGTAACGGGAGCAATTCCGTTAAAATCTCAAGGTTTACCCATGATAGATTGGAAGCGGTTCCATCTCACAAATAAATAAATAAAATAAAATCCATTTCTTTTGTTTCTAAAGTTAGATCAGAGAGCAATATGTATCCCCCTTAATAGAAGTTAAAAAGATCCATCGTTGGAAGATGAATGCAATGTAATGAATAGCAAGAGTAGACGAAAATACTTTGACATAGTAAATTGTGTTTATGCTGTAAATAGCAACACGGTTCAGTCTTTCATTCAAATTCAAAAAATATAAGCTAAACAAACCAGTTCTTTCACAGCAATAAACTGCTCATCAGTCAATTGACAGGTCCATCCCTGTGGAAAAACTAAATATAAGAAAGAGAAAGAACATCAACTTGCAAGAAATGCATCAACATGTCCTAGTTGAGAGAACATACCGAATGAATGTGCTCTCTTATACATTCAACAAAACCACTGCCGCCAATTCCCTCAGCATCAGACTCAATCAAAGCTAATAAATCAATAAGAATATGACAGTGAATTGGTACATCCTTAAACATTCAAGAAAAATTACAACGCCAATAATGATACGATACTATTCCACAAAAATTATGATGAAAATAAGTCTAGTCATGAGAGCATACCAAGGATAGTTCCATACTCAAATGATGAAAGAGGATCATCAGTTGCTCCCAATTTCAAAAGACGTAACCATAACCCCTAATTAAAAAGGAAACCAGCAAATTTCAAATGAAAGAAATTCATTTGCAGTCACAAATAAAAAACAAAACAAGATATTTAGCTTTGAAACCCTAGTGTCAATAACTTCTAACATCCAAGTTTTGAATCCAAAGCACATTCCACACCAATGTTGGTCTCATTTTGTGTGACACGGGTATGGAGCCCCAAAGTGCCAAGTCCATGTAAGTTGGATCACAGCTTATACAAATGTACCCACAAGATCTACTTAAACATATAGGTACTACAATAAAGTGGTAAAAAAAATCCCATTATAGCATAAATGATAACAAAAGACACTACAAAGTGTGTTTGGCTAAGCTTAAATTTAATTTCAAGTTTACCTGTAAGTAAATAGCTATGTATAAAATATAACAACAATCTAAGCCTTATTTTCAATAAATTTCGCATCGGCTACATAAATACTTTGCTATTCCACTTTGTTCATTGCTAAATCTACAGGGAGATCTAAAGGAACTTGATCCATTAATTTAGTCTACCCATCCTTCTCCTACATTGATCTACAAAAATCATATCACTGTTGTCGACAAGGGACTCTTCATGTTGACACCAAACATGACCCAACCACCTAAATCTTCCTTAATTTATCATCAATAGGCACCACATCCACTTGTAGGTGTGTATATCCTCTTTTCTAATCTTATCCATCTTAGTATGAATGCACTGCTATCTTGGCATCCTGATTTGTTTTTCGTTTTCTTTTTTATCAAAAAGTTAAGAATAATTTAAAGTAATATCAGTCTTACCGTGAAAATAAGTAACCATTTTTTACTCATAAGAAAAAAATAATCTCCCAAAATGTGTTGGAAACACAAAGTAACCGAAAATGAAGTTCAAATAACCTTTAAGCTAGCCAAACAAGCTGAAAATGGAAAGTTTTGGTTGAAGTAACAGTTAAAGTGGTAAAGAAATGTATGTTCGACAGTAAGACTACCAACAGAACAAGGTGATGTAAAGAAGAAAACATTTCACCTGCAGCTTCACTTTGATGTCCAGCACCATGCGCTCCCTTTCAGCCTATAGGAAATAAACATTCCAGCCATTTAAGATCATGCTAAAAGTTAGGTCAAAAACCACAAGTATCATCATTATATAATATGTCACTCACAGCTCTCTCTCTCGGACTTAAGCTTTCAGCTTTAGGGTCTCTACCAGCAAGCACCGAAGGTGAACTGGTTAAAGAAACAATAAAAAATGTTAAATCTGAAGCAAACAAACTGGACAGAGATATTTAACAACAGTCTAGATCTCAGTATAGGGGATAATTTCATATACCTAGGAGTATGGATTCCAGGAAATTCAAGAGCCCCACTTGCTGCAGCTAGAATCTGTTTCCTCTTCTCTTCCTGTTCCTCTGTTCTGTTAGTTGACGGAAACCTATCATAACAATATTTTGCACCCAATCCTGATACCAAAGAAGAAAATGCAGTAGGACAACATTTAAATGAAGATACCTTGACATGTTTTCCCTAAATATCGATGATAATTAAGGCAGTATCCATTAAAAAACCAAAACTCTACCTGATATTCCCACACCAGGATCAGAAATAGTTACAATTTCAGGTTCCGCCGAAAGTGAGGGAAGAATTGATATAGGATTTTGACCCCTGCCAATTGCATCTTGTAACTTATCGAGGAGATTGTTGCCATTTTCTTCAGACCCAAGGCCTCTCTCCAAATAATCTAAGAAACCCTGGGAGTCTAAGAACTGGGAAATCTGTTAAAATCACAAGCAAGATAAATAACTCAGTGACCTTACATCTAGATATTAAAAAGGAATTAGAAGTTAAATTCACGATCATACGATAGTCAGCAAAGACTGGTTTATAATACTTATATGAAAACATACCATTGGATCTGGTGGTTGGTTTGTTGAACGAGATCGCTTCTTCAAGAAAGCCTGAGTGTTGAAGACATGAGTCGCGGTATTTTCCTGGAAAAAGAAAAGGATCATGTTCACTTGCTGAATCAACACTTTGATATACAAGAAGGACAAGGTATGAGCTTCATACTATGAAATTGCGATAGCCACCTAAAATTGATGCAAAGAATTTTAGAAATATGAACCTGTAAACATCAAAAAAATATAAAATAAGATTTTTGTGTCAGATTTTTGTGTCCATCTGCTACCCTGCATTGACAGGCTAAAACGTCATTAAATGAGTAGAAGTAACATTTGCAGTAAACAGAGTATCATCATAACATGATACATGACGGAGCATAAGCTCACCAGGCTATTTCAACTACTTAGAATCGACTTCAGAAAACTAGAAAATCATATATAACATAAAAAATACCCAGGTAAATCAAAAGACTCAAATATTAATGCATGTGACCTATCACCATAAAGTAAAAATAACTCCTTATGATAAGCAACTGAAAAAAATTCTTGCTAATGGTTCCCCTCGAATCAAACAAACAAAGAAGGGAATCCCATTGAGTTCTTATGCTTTTATGTCTACAACTCAATTCATCCGGTTACTACGGGGATGAAACCAATCCAGAATATGAACCATAAAAGAAAATAGCTATTAAACCGATCACAATCATATGTAACATAAAAAATACCCAGGTAAATTAAAAGATTCAAATATTGCATGTGACCTATCACAAAAAAGTAAAAATAACAAAAACAGGTATTTAATATTTCAGAAACCTCGACAACAAACTTCCGTTAACCAAATTTCTAACTGTGTTGGACTACTCATAAAATTCCGACCATAGGATTATGAGACGGATCAGCAATGATCCATATTATAACTCCTAGTGTTATTCTTGAACAATTCTTATATTACTGACCAAAATTAATAGTATCTTCAAGTAAAATACAAGAGCGAGAATGAGACAAATAACCCAACTATCCAGGATAAAGGCAGCTAAGGCGTATGTATCAGCCCATCAATGAGAAGTTCATAAAAAATTGAGTTGGCCACTAAGAATCACCTAAGTTGGAGGTTGTGATCCTCTCCCCAAGGCCTGCTGCTGCTTCTAGGATATTGCTCAGAGAAATAATCATCCTTCATTTGGTCTATCAAAACAACATTTGGATACAATAACTTCATAATTTCATCTTTTAAAGAACTGTATTCTGGTTCTGGTATTGGAGGAATGTCCTCTGATGTAGTGATGCGATTATGCTCAAGGTCAACCACTACTACCTACAACATATTAGAGGGAAAATATTAAATCTTAAGTAAAGCACGATTGTGATATTAGATTGAACAGCACATGCATGACGATATCTTGCAGCTGTGAGATTTATATTGCAAGGACCAAGATTCTTTGGCTACAGATACATTCAAAATAAAAATCAAATTAACATTGTCATTTGACTAAATAAACACTTCTGAGGATTGGCAAAGGTTGCTGGTGGAAAATTTATGGTACTATTCCCATTTATTAGCATAAAAAATTACAGGAAAAATTTATGTAAGAATAACTGAAGTATCAAAAAGAGAAAAATTGTTGCATAAATCTGAAGACAATCGGATGTAAAGAAAATGAGGTTTTATAATTAAAAACATCAGAACTGAAGTTAGTAAATAGATAACTCCAACAACAACCTTCTCATGCAGACATTATATGTCATAATGTACATTACACATACTATTACAGCTATTCGTCTTCGAATTAGATATTGTAATTTATTCTACTTATTGGCTGTAATTCGTGACCTCATATATATATATATATGTCGGAAATCATCTTGGCACTCTTGAGTCCAGTATCTAAGAGCCATTACTCGAATACTCTAATTGCACCACCTAGCCACCACATATCAACCCTTTCCCTTTTTTTTTCTTTGTTGTTTGAGGACAAGCAATGCTAAATATGATTTATCAAAGCAATGAAAAAATCTTCTTGAAAATCAAATAAGTTGGAAAATGCATCTAAGTTGTAAAGAAAACTATCCCAAAGGACAAGAATTTCTAGGCTCAGAAGATTGAACATATAGTCATGACAGCCTTAGCAATACCTTAAATGATCATCAAATACACATCATGAGTGAAATGTTGGCATCCTCACAACAAGAAAACAAAAGATTATATAATATATATAGAATAAAATAACATCGTGCAGACAACAGGTGATTAATTCGAAAATATTTGAAAAACAGAAGAACGAGAAAAAGGAAACTTTGTCATGTGAAATGCAGGTTCAAAAATTAAATCCACAGACAGGACTTACACCGTCCATCATCAGTCCATAAGTATCAACACCTGAATGAAGACCCATCATATATGGCGTGGGAGCATCAATGTAGTCTACTCCGCTGAAAAATAGTAGCGGAATGTAGACATGCTTCAGAAGAATAAACATTCAAAGATCAGATGGAAGTTCTCATAGATTTGAATAATGATCTTAGTATTTATAGGCACATTAAAATATAGAATTATCAACGCTGCTCACTAGCTTCATATCAAAGAGAACACTAAGAAACCATACCTGCCAACGAAATGGATATATTAAATGACATATGGCCTCCGATACAAGAGTTAAAACGGAATATCTGCATAAACCATGCATAGGGCATAGTTAGGATAGCAAGGGACAAGGAGAACACATTTAAGTATAAATTCGATTTTTTTTATAAGTCTTGATAAGTTCAGCTTATGAAGCAATGATGACGAGGGTAATAAATTAGATATCCACGTTTGTGATGGATGGTGACCAAAACCAAGGATCAAAAAAATGATACAGCTCAGATATGACTTTTACTCTTGAAGAAATATCAAATTCTATCCCTTTATGTTCTTTTCTTAAGTCACACCACATTAACCAAAAAATTAAAATATATTAGAAGGAACATGAAACTATTCCTTTTAAATACAGTTATAATCTGATATTTTTTGCAGCTGTCCATTTATAATGTTATATATCTATTATCTTTATTATAGTAAAATTTCATACATTATATTATCTTTTATAAGTACGTAGGTTAGGCAACATATTATCTTGGTAAATACATGCCATATATTAAATGAAAATAAAGAAAAACAATTGAAGGGTCCTTGTCCATGTACCACTCAACTCAACTCAACTCAGCTAAGACTTACCATACTTGTAAAATATGTGAAGTATCAGCAAACAAGTTAAACTCTAATTTGTTCAGTTTTTTTCATTTCAGACACAAACCACCTCTCAGGATGCATATGTAAAAGATAGGGTATTGGACTACGACTCATGGGAGAATATAAATGGGAATAAAACATATATGAATGGTGGATTGTAAGTCTAGATATTGTTACAGTGTGCTAATGTCTAGTGTAATACAGGAGTACAAATTATTTTCAACATATAGGGTAATTAATCAACTGCATCTTCTTGCCTTAGAACGCAATACAAAAATGAATTCATAGCAGCTTTTGACCACTGAAAATTGGTCCATAACTTGTGAGTCATATGATTCAAAGACAAACAAAATAGAAAAACTATACATGCCTAAAAAGATTAGGTAATCATCAGTACCCTTCCAAAGTCGTCATCAAAAAGAGTTCATAACTTCCAAGAATTGAATGGAGATCCCAAGGAGACACGGCATAAAGGATCAACAAAAGAACGGACCCAAAAAATGATCAAATGCTCGAAAGAATGCCAGTGAAATATATTGATTTATGATTATTTGCAATATTCGTGAAATTCGAGCAAAAAGGAGGTATGGAGCACTAATTGAGGAGTACTATTTTTCAATCTTGACAGTGATAAATGTGGGTGATGGAGGTAGTGGGGCTGGATTGGGGGAACAAGGATACTGAGCCAAAACATGTACCATATTTCAAATCACAGAAGCAGTAAAGGTAAAAGTATGGTCAAAACAGGTAATGCATACAATATATGAAAGAAACAGAAACTGGTAAAGTATGCTTGAAAATATCCAAATTCAAGAAAAGATTATCACTTGCATATCCAACTTGCACAAAATTATGAAAAGGGCAAAAGAAAATACTTGTTTGACCGGAGTAAAATCCTTCTTTCAATCAATACAGCTGTAAATAGTTTGATAAAATTATCAACATCCAAACACTGAACCAAAGGCTGGAATGATATCTGCCAAATAGACAGTGACTAGTCAAATAGTGTTAGAAAAGATAAATCAAGTTACCCTAAAAGCAAAAATTAGTTAAACAAAACCTGATTGAGACATTATAATAGTAGACATACATCAGCATGAGGAAGGCCGTCCTTTGGTGGAACCTCTACTGCAAGTAGGCTATTCTCAATAGCAAACAGCACTCGATCCTTCCCAGGTGTAGGCAAAGGTACATTGGACACTAAATATGCAATGACTTCCCACAATGGCTTGCTGAAATTGTTGTAAAGCTTAGCACATTAATTGCAATAGATGGAAATAACATGAAGATTTATCTCCAAAGAATATACTAATAAACTTCCACAGTCATTAGAAAATAGAAGGAAACAAACAAAACTTCTGTTCGAAGTGACGTGACCTTGCAACAGCATACTATGCATCTTTATTATGGTATTCTTGAATATTAAAATGGAGTTGCTTATGTCACCAATATTTGTGTCTCTTTTACATTAGTTCTTGTAAAATCATGCATTCAGCATGCAGCAGATAGGCAAAATACAACCTTTGGCAAAGTCTATCATGGTCTCTTACAAAAAAAGTAAACAAAACAGGCACTAGGCATTTCACAGACCCTTCAGGTATCACAAATATTATTCTCGGACAAGTTAATCTGTCCTCCTTTAGGTGGTAAGCTTTCTGGCCATTAATAAGAGCATCCCTTGTTGAGAGCGAGATAAAAATGCAAGGATATTTCTACGATATGCGCAGATGATCATTTGGCCCTTGTATGTGTGTTTTTGTGTGTGTGTGTGTGTGTGTGTGTTGGTTATGCAAAGAGATGTTTAACATAAATGCAGTTTGGACATGATGATGATGTATGTTGAACATGTATGGGCAGAAGCTGCAGAACTGAAGACATGCTATGAATCCTATGGTAGCATTCAGTAATTTTATTCCTCCCCTTCTTCATTTTCCTGTTTTTCTTTTTGTGGGAAGAAGACCTGAGAGGTTCATTGCTTTTTCCATCTGTGTTTTTTGAATTACTCAACAATCAACATTATGGGTGATGTGATAGGGTCTATTTCTTTATGTTAGGGAGTTGGTCTTTGATTCAACTTAACTAGATTACATGATAGTTTTATAATATCCTCTATATACTGTTTCCTATTCTAGATTAAATTATAGTTTAGTAATATCCTCTTTCAATATTTTTCTACAGCCTATGAGTTTGTATTTGTATTATCTTCTATCCTCCAAATCAAAATAGGAAAAGAAAATATGGATATAACTAGAACTGAACAGGAAGCTCTAGAAATTCTGGACTGGAGGGATGCAATGCTTGAAGGGATGAAAGCTCCTGGAGAGTTTGACCATAGTAGTATTCTCCAATTTCAATGATCTGCCTACAGAGGTCATCTATATTACGTAAAAGAAAAAGGGCGGTGACCATAGTAGTATTCTCCAATTTCAATGATCTGCCTACAGAGGTCATATATAGTACGTAAAAGAAAAAGGGCGGGGCGGATTTATTCCCTTAACTGGTTAGGAGAACCCTGATGAGAATGTTTTATAGAATTAGGCGAACATGGAAGCGAAATTGTGTTGTTCAAACTTCTAAGTTTAACTAGGAGCCAGCTGCTAAGTTTTCAAATTGACGTCTTTTTACTCTAAATTATCTGTTTCTACAGGATGTTCCCTTATTCAGACACGCACATGCAGAACGAGACAAAAAAATAAAAAAATTACTAGTCCACAAGATCCAATGATCTAGTGAGAACCCAGAGAGCCGGAGAAAGTGACTATCCATGTAATCAATGGTGCATCCATTAAAGTGCGCCTTTCCCCATTTAAACTCAAGTACTACAGATAAATGCAAAAATTCAACTCCTCTGATTATAAATGGCATATTTCATGATATAATTATATAGATTCATTCATATTCAGATTAAAAGCATAACAGGATAGTATAATAAGAATGACTTGTTACTTGTTAGAGATTATCAGGAGCGTGATCAATTCATACCTACTTCCAGAAGCTGAAAAACAAAGAACAAAAATTTCCTCCAAAGCTTCACGCAGGATTTGGAAGCCGGGCCCGCGTGACACAAAACAAATACACTTGTCCGCATACGAATTAGCTGGAATTCGATACGCCTCAGCAATATCCTCACACACAGGATCCCGAAATGCAATACAGCTCACATAAATCTTGGACCCATCCCCCTCAGTTAAAACAATAGGGTAACTCCGAGGAAACGTTGAAGGGTCATTCGAATCGAACCCAGATGAATGGAATTCAACCCCAGCTGGCAAAACGCAGGTGGGGAGTTGAGGGGGTGGTGGCGGGTAGAGGGAGTGATCCGAAGGAGGGTACTGATCGAGAAGAAAAGGTAAGTACAAGATGCCAGTGCCATGGTAGCCTTTGTCACCATCGAGGGTCCGAATTTCTGGCCCCAGTCCGCACACAACGAAGTACTCGAAGATCCGGGCCATTCGATTGGGTCCGGAATTCAGATCTGGAGAGAGTTTATTCGAGTTAATGGGATTTTTACCGGATTTTCATGGTATGAATGAATGAATTTGAGCAATGTGATCGAGAAGAACGGCAAGAATTTTCCCAATTGCGTGCTTGTTCGTGCGGGAGAAAGATATTCTTTTGAAAATTAGCTGTCAGTAGGCCGTTTCACCTGAATTAGAAGGATGCAGGGGTGAAATGTTTATGTAAGCGGTAAGCCTAAACGATTTACTTTATAAGTGATGGCACTCCATCAAAAAAAAAAAGTGATGGCACAAAATAATTATTTTTTATGGCTTAAAATTAGAAGCTCAGGAATACAAAGAGCATGTTTGACTCTATTTTTATTGAAGAATGTATTTTGAAATAGATTCTGCTATTTGTACGTAATGGATTATATAATATGATTTGGAGGGAAAAAAATTGATTGTATTTTAAACTAGTAAATGATAAAGTATCATGTAACATTATGTAATCTGTTATGTAAATCTTGATGTACATATAGCAAATTATAGTAGATTAATAGAGAAATTGTAATTAAAAAATAAGGAAAAATTTTGAGCTTGTGTGTAATATTATTTTATTAAATAATGTATGATTAAAAAATAGAAAGAATAATATATTTTGAGAATAATGAGAATCATACAATAACAAAATAAAAGGCTTTGTTAGTCTGGAATGGAGCGAGGAGCAGTCTTGTTTTGCCTCTTTTGGGAAAATATTTAAGGATAATTGCAGCAGCAATTCCAAGTCTTTCATTAATTGTTGCAGCAAGCCAGCAATTCCAAGTCTTTCATTAAGGAGAAATGCTATTCATCCCCACTGGGGTTGAGCACCGATCTATGTGGCGGCTAATGTGGTATTAAATGATAGGTGAAATTAAATAAGTCATTTAATTTCACCTATCATTTAACCACTCACATGCAGCCACATAGACTGAGGATTCATCCCCACTGGAGATGAATAGCATTTTTCAATTAAATAATGTCATATGACAAAGTATAAATATGGTGTACACCATGATGTATACNATAGGTGAAATTAAATAAGTCATTTAATTTCACCTATCATTTAACCACTCACATGCAGCCACATAGACTGGGGATTCATCCCCACTGGGGATGAATAGCATTTTTCTTCATTAAGTAGCAGACTTTGTCCAAACCTTTCATTTGTACCATCAACGGTTCCAAACCTTGCAAAATGTGTCACACACGGTACCAAATATTTTAAAATGTCGTAGTTAAAGTCCAAATAGATGATTTCTGTTAGTTTGACATTTAGTTGGCCAAATAATTGACTTTGACCGTCAATTTTGACTGATTTTAAAATGTAAAAATGGTAATTTTATATTTTTTATAATAAAATAATTAAAATTAAAAACCCCTTTCCACCTTCCTCCACATCCACCCCACCCGCCCCTACCCCAAATCTACAAATTTGGGAAATCAGATCCCAGCATTTCTTACTTTTATATGATCCGATTTTTCTCTCTTTTTTGAAGGTGTTGAACCCATGAGTAACAGATGGCCAAGGTGTCTAACACCTAATCATCTGTCACAGCTATGAAAGTAGAAAAACCCGCTAAAGGCTTTGGGGGATCTTTGGTGAAGCAAAAAATAAATACCCAAATTACTGCCATGATGGTCCTGTATATGCTGCCATGATACACATCATAGGAAGGTCGGACGAGTGGCTGAGATGAAATAAGTAATTTATAAAATGAAAGATGACTCATGCGAGTGCGAGGATTCAACATTTGCCGGTGCAATTAAAAGTTATGCAAGAGTAGGTTTGTTAAATGAAGCAATTGCTCTATTCAGAAGTCTTCAACAATTCATTTGTATGAACTGGACATAATCTTTCATTACTCTTTTGAAGACACTAGTGATTGAGAAGAAACTAGAAACCGCTTATCACATTTTTTAAGAGATTTCGTACTGACAATTCGTCGAAATTTTCACTTTCGCCTGTAGATTTCTTGATTAATCACATAATTTTTTCTCTGGTTGATTTCCCAAATTTGCAGATTGGGGATGAAGGGGAAAAAGGGTTTTTAATTTTAATTATCTGATTTTGGTTATTTAATTATAAAAACACAAAATTACTATTTTAACCTTTTAAATTTAGTCAAAATCAATTATTTGGTCAACTAATGGTCAAACTAACAGAAACAATCCATTTGGACTTTGGTTGCGACATATTGTAAGGTTTGGGACCATTGATGACACAAATAAAAGGTTTGGGTAAAGTATGTTACTTAATGAAATGTTTAATACCACTACTGCAATTATCCCAAATATTTATAGGAAATTAAAAATTAATTTTTGCTGTTTAATAAAAATTAAACTGTAATTTCAATTTCATATTCAAAATTATTACTTTTATTTCAATTACATATTCAAACTCATTACTCATTATCATCTACACATATTGTGATGTCTACCGTTATTCCTCCTAAAAATTCGTACAAAAACTTTATATTTATTTAAATTAAAATAATAATAATAAATAAATAAATAATGAGACAGTAAAATAGAATATTTTTTTTTCTCATCCTGTATTACAAAAATTTCTAGGAGAGAGCATGAACTCCTACCCAACTGATATCCCTAGTTTTAATTGTAAAATAAGAATAATTTCGAAGAAAAAACAGCTACTTTTGTAAAAAAAAAAAAAAAAAATTACTGAATTCAGATAAATAGTGCAAACGGACCCACCCATAATTAATCTCAACTTATCCCTATCTTAACAAATCTTTCTTGAGATCAAACTCTCATTCCTAATCCTAGGGTTTGTTATGAATTTATCCTCTTGTAATTGTTTAAAAATTTTATATTAACAAACGGAACACTGTATTTTTGAATTATGGATTGTTAGTTTTCATTGGACAATGTCGAGTTGAATGGAGAATGAAACTTTAGTCACATAAATATATGAGATTTATATGGAAATTTGAGGTGTAGATGCACTTGAAAGCAATGGGGGTAAGTAAGAGCATATCATTTAACTTCGAATTGATTTGTTCTTCATTTTACACAAAATAAAAAAATTTAAAAGTAGAATTTCTAATCAAAGATTACTAGCACAAAAAAGTGTGGGTGCCCGCCGATGTTGAAACGTAAAAAGCTGAATTAATCGAACATTTCAACAAGATGTGTCGAAACATCATTTTTTAAAAGAATGAATTTCTTGGTAGCTAGTATGATTAAAAATATTTATAATGCACGTTGAAAACATATGATTGCAAAGATTTCAAGATCGTTAATGCAATGATCGATGAGTCAATTACTTAGAGCA
>CAIGRQ010127653.1:0-10534 GCA_903798375.1 Fraxinus sp. D2006-0159 | reverse complement strand
AAATTTGAAAAAGACAAAATTTGCGATGCTTGTGAACTTGGAAAACAAGTTAAAACCGAAAATTTTCTCTTCAACCACAAAATCATTGCAACTTTTCCACATGGATCTCTTTGTACCATTACGAACGGGTAGCTTAGGCAGTAAACATTACGCCTTCGTTATCGTTGATGATTTTTTAAGATTTACATGGGTTATATTTTTAAGGACAAAAGATGAAACCTTAAAGGTCTTCAAACATTTTTGTAAGAAAACTGAGAATGAGAAATGTCACACTACTACCACTATACCATGGTGAAAAATTTGACAATCTTGCTTTCGATGATTTTTGTAATGATAAAGGATATGAAGATAATTTTTCGGCTCCTAGAACTCCTCGACAAAATGGTGTAGAGAGAAAGAATCGTACATTACAAGAAATTGCTTGGACCATGCTAAATGAAAATAATTTACCTAAATATTTTTGGGCTGAAGCCATCAACACCGCATGCTATATCATAAATAGAGTCTTGGTAAGTTGTAAGAAAACCAAAACTCCTTATGAACTTTGAAAAAACAAAATTCCCAGCAATAGCTATTTCAAAGTCTTCGATTGTAAATTTTTTATTTTAAACACAAAAGACCACTTGGGAAAATTTGACTCAAAACCCGATATTAAGATTTTTCTTGGATATTCATCGACTAGTAAATCTTATAGAGTTTTCAATAAAAGAACTCTAGTCGTTGAAGAATCCATGCATGTTACTTTTGATGAAACTAATCTTCTTGATTAAGAAAAAGGTATTGATGATGATGTAGATTTGGAAACTCCATTCGACAAATGAATATTCAAGACAAAGAAGCATCAAATGAAGAACAATCGAAGGAGCCCAACAACCAAGAAAGTGAAGAAATGGTAACCGAGACTCAAGGCGACTCCACATTGCCAAAAGATGGAAGTTTGTTTCCTCTGATCCAAAGGAGTTAATAATCGACGATCCATCAAGAGGTATCACTAGTAGAACTTCTTTTAGAAATCATCTTGGTAGTTGTGCATTCATTTCCCAAATTGAACCCAAAAATTTTAAAGAAGCCGAGTTTAATGAATTTTGGATTCTAGCGATGCAAGAATAATTAAATCAATTTGAATGAAACCATGTTTGGGACTGAGTCGCTAGACCAACAAATCAAACCATCATCGGTACTGAATAGGTTTTTTGAAACAAAAGAAATGAAAATAGAATCATTGTGCGTAACAAGGTTAGATTAGTGATCCAAGGTTACAATCAAGAAGAAAGCATTGACTATGAAGGTATTTGCACCAGTTATTAGGTTAGAATCCATTCGCATGTTTCTTGCATTTGCATTTCGCAAAAACTTTATTCTCTACCAAATGGACGTTAAAAGTGCATTCCTAAATGGATTCATTCAAGAAGAGGTCTATGTCGAATAACCACCAGATTTTGCAAATCATAAGTTTCTAAACCATGTTTTCAAACTTAGAAAAGCTCTTTACGGACTAAAGCAATCTCCTAGAACTTGGTATGAACGATTGATTAAATTTCTACTTTCAAATGGTTTTTCTATTGAAAAAGTGGATACTACTCTTTTTATCAAAACACATAAGCAAGACATGCTTATTGTTCAAATTTATATTGATGACATTATTTTTGGGGCAACAAATATTCAACTTTGCGAAAAATTTTCTAAAAATATGAGCATGATGGGAGAACTCAAGTATTTTTTAGGACTTCAAATTAAACAAACGTGTGAGGGCATTTTCATAAATCAAAGTAAGTACATATTAGACATCTTAAAGAGGTTCGAAATGAATGATCTAAAGCCGATGAACATTCCGATGAGCACTTCCATAAAGTTTGACAAAGATTATTAAGACACTTCCATTGACATCACTAAATATCGAGGTATGATCGGATCCTTTCTTTATTTAACCGCAAGTAGGCTCGATATTATATTTAGTGTATGTTTATGTGCTCGATTTCAATCGAATCCTAAGGAATCCCACCTTAAAGCCGTAAAAAGAATCTTTAGATACCTTAGTGAGACTCAAAACTTGGGACTTTGGTATCCAAAACGAACTCACTTTGATTTACTTAGTTACTCGGATACCGATTGGGCCGGATGTCAAGTTAATCGAAAAAGCACTAGCGACAATTGTCACTTTCTAGGCTTCGCCCTAGTTTCGTAGTTTAATAAGGAATAAAACTCCGTAGTCTTGTCTACAGCCGATACCGAATATATCTCAGCTGCGAGTTGTTGTGCACAAGTGCTGTGGATGAAACAAACCCTTAGCGATTTTCATCTATCTTATAATCATGTTCCTATTATGTGTGATAATATTAGTGCCATAAACTTATCCAAAAATCCCGTTTTGCATTCTTGAACTAAGCACATTGAGATAAGACATCACTTTCATAGAGATCATGTTCAAAGCGGCAATATCTCACTTGAGTTTGTTGACACAAAACCAATTGGCCGACATTTTCACCAAACCTCTTGCACTCGATCGTTTCACATCCATTAGACGAAGTTCGGGTTTTATCGAGTCACACAGCTTTCAAAATTAAACTTCTCCAAAAAAAATTTCTACTCTCTTTCTCTATCTTATGACAAATAAAAAAAATACCGGACATCCGGTATATCGCTTCCGGTATGACAGAGATTTATTTATTTTTTCTGTCATTCCTTAGCGGAAGTCCGGTAGACATGGTAGATGTCCGGTATTCACGAATCTCAGTTTTTAAAGGTCACAATTTCACCATCTTCTTACCATTTTTCCTCTCTATCTTCACTCTTCTTGCAAAGAAACTTTAAAAAATATATATATAATCATAATCTCTCAAGTTTCCTTTTCCTAACATCGATTTTCATCAACGTTGGCTTCCTAAGAATCAGATTTTCGGCATTTTCATCGCATTTCTTCAAACACTCGAGCTGTAGTTTTTCAAAATCCAAATTTGGTATCAAGACCGACCTTTAATCGAAATATCTACAACTTTAGACAATTTTCCAACAGTCTACATCATTTATTCATAAGATTACATTCCAAAATCTCAAAATCTTTTCTTCAAGCCTTAAATTCCGAAAATCCCCAATTTTTTTTGGGAAATATGTTGACTTATTGAGGCCGAGGAAAGAGACTCAAGCAAACCATTTGATGACATCCTCCATCTCCATCATCTAAAGAAGACATGGACCTCGAACCCGAGACGCCAATGAATCCCTTTGCGAAGTCACCCATCTTGTTAGGTAAAAATGTCGATCTTCCCTCTTTTACATTCGACGCCCCTACATTTAGTATAGAGGAATACATCATGAACATGGGATGGGTATCGGCTTGCACAATAGAAGAAAATGCTAATCCACGGTTAATATACGAGTTTTATCAAAATATGACTTTTTCTTCACGTCAAGGAGACATTTCATGCTTCATTAAAAATGTTTGAATCACGATTTCAAAACCTCTTATTCGCACTCTCCTTGAACTTGAACCCTGCAATACCCACACTTTCGTGCATAAAACCCACCCTTCAGTAGATGGTTATAATCTGACCGATGCTTGCCGTTGTGTAACAGGTAAATTTTTTGAAAATATTACGAAAATCTCGACAAATTAACTTACTCTCCTGTGTAAAGTCTTACAAAACATCATCGCTAACGTCATTTTACCTAGGAAAGGGCATCAAGATGAGGTAAATTGTTTTGATCTTTTTCTTCTCGATTCTTTTCTTGTCAGTCGACGAGTTGATTTCCCAACCATTGTATTAGGTCTTATGCAACTCATACATCATCATGAATAGCTAAGGCACTTCCCTATGACATGCTTTTAACTAAAATCTTTAAACAGTTTGATATTCCTCTTCATGACGAAGCATTTATTAAATCCCATCCCATAGACACCATTAATTCCACCACACTTAAACGCATGAAAATAATTAAGAAAGATGGACAATGGGTGGCTGAAACAAAAGGGTTCGACTTGACTTGGGGGCCTTCCACGCTACCATTCGAAGAAGAGGAAATGAAGATAGCAACGATGGCGTGTCTCTTATTGCGGGTTTCCCAAGGTCGAGAGGACTTGATGAGGATCAGCTTTCATGTTGCATGTGCAGATGGATTATCTCACTACGACCGTTAACGGGATTAGAGATGAACTTTATCACATACGATCACAGCATGACACGATCCTTGCATGATAGACTGCTATGCAGGATCAGATGACCACTTTCTTTGCCGACATACTTGCTCGATTTCCTTATCTACCTCCTCCTCCGACACCGTAGTTTTCATTTTTGCCTTAAAATTGCAATCAGTAGTTGGACCATGGTTGACTCTTTTGATTCTATATTTAACTATGCTTAAATACTACAATGATCATGTAATGTTTATTAATCATTGTTGCTCTTTAAATCTCTATGATTGCTTATTTTTACTTGATTGCGTACTTTTTGCTTATGTCAAAAGATAGAAGAAATGTAGATAAGATTTGCATGATTATGTTTAAACAGAGAAAACTCGAGTGAAATAGATAGGGGATATATTCCTCATCAATTTATTTAATTTGTACATTGCAAATCATCATATTTGTCAAAAGCAAAAATGGGAAAATTGCTGACCTATGGTTGACTTTTCGTTTTGATTATTACAAACAAATTGTGTTTATTTCTAACAAATTGATTTCGAGTGTCTATAGTGATTATTGCATAAGAATAAAATTGATGACACGAAGTGCGAGGTCAAGTAATTTTCATACAACGATCAATGTGGAAACAAAATCAATGAATCGAGGTTATGAAGAATGATATTGAAAAATCCGCAAAAAGATGACTCAATGCGAATCGAGACAAAAGTCGAAGTATGGTCAAACAATGGACATCAAGATGTTCAAAACAAAGTATTTAGACTTTTCACAATCATATGTAAAGGTAAAACAGTTCAATACTTGGTAATGAATCGTAACGAGTTCAAAGTTTTGACAAAAATGTTTTACTCGAAAAATATGTTTTTAATGGTAAAAATCGAAACACGTGTTTTTAAAATATGACAAATACTTTGAAAAACATTGTTAAACGTCCCTCGAATACTTATATTTATAAAAATTCAAAAACGACGGCATTTCGAGCCAAAAAGTATGTACTGGACATCCGGTATAGCTAATTTGGCTCCAACGGTAAAAAAAATTTAACCATTCTAATTTTTCTGACAAAGCAACGGCTAATTGATCGTTCGGAATACCGGACGCCCGGTACGGTGCGTTCGGTACGACAGAGTCTTTGACCGTTTGAGTGCTATAAATATCTCACTCATCTTCATTTGCAACAACTTTTCTTGAGCATTAAAGTGAAACTTTTATTGATCACAATCACCTTATTCTCTATCCTTAGAAGATCAAAATCATTAAATTCTCGAAAAATAAACTTTTGAGTGATTAATTTTGTGAAAATCCTTATTTCTTCAAAACGTTTTTCAACCCAACACTTTGAGCTATACTTATTGCTATCCATTGAAGTGTTTACCTCTTCTCTTCTTATTTTCAACTTTGAATCTATTGTTCGATAATTGGAAATTTATTTTTAATTGTGAGTCATGTTGAGGTCTCGAAAAGCTCAACATTGTAAAAAGATCGGTGCTCCTTAATTGTAAGTCACCGGAAGCTTTGTAAAGAGTTGGATTGCACCATAAGTCAATCAACATAGTGAAAAATGTCTTGCTTGTGACGGAGAGCTTGATAACAGGGAATGTAGATCATTGCGTTAGATCGAACCTCCATATTATATCGTTTGCTCTCTCTAATCCTTTTACTTAACGTTTTTACTTTGTGCAAGTTTATATCGTTTCATTTACATGCTTACTTGTGTTTAGTTTATTTCTCTATCATTTGTGTGTTCATTAGATTAAAATTTTGAGTAATAATTCACCCCCCCTCTTGGTTAGCCTATCTTGAGCTTTCATATCCTTCAATGATTGTTATTGTTGATTTCATCCTTAATATTTTAATCATAACAAATAAGATTAATATTGTTTCTAACTATTGATTTTGAGTGATGATAGTTCAATGTTAAAATCAATCAAGCATTGTCAAAATCAACACATTATAACTCGGATTCTAAATGAAAATCAAAGTGAAAGTTAAGCATTCAAGTCAAATCATTCGAGACGAGAGTTTAAAAGATCAAAATCAAAACTATTAAATCGGGTTCATGAAGAAGGTCAAGATCAAAGTCAAGTATTAAAACCAAATGTCAAGAAAGATCAAGATCAAGATAGAGCCAAACATGAAAGAAATTTCGAAGCAAGATAAAAAAAACTAGGCTTTCGAGATCATATGTAAAGATATAACACTTTAATTTTTAGTAATGAATGACAATAACTCAAAAATCAGTTTGTGCACGAAGAGTTAATTTCATATCACTTGCATAAAATATTTTTGATAACTTTTATAATTAATTCGAACCAAGATCAAAGACTAGGCTTTCGAGATCATATGTAAAGGTATAACACTTTGATTTTTAGTAATGAATGACAATAGCTCAAAAATCATTTTGTGCACAAAGAGTTATTTTTATGTCACTTACATAAAATATTTTTGATCAAAAGTAAGATTGATTTATCAAAATGATACTTGAACTTAGATCGCATCTAAAAAAAAGTCAACAGTCAACGGTCAACCGGACGTTTGGATGAATCGGACCGTCCGAACAAGGCGTTTGATTTGACAGAACGGCTAGTTGGTCGTCCAGTACTGTTCTGGACTTTCGGATGGGCCGTCCGATTCAACAAAATATTTGACAGTTTGACTGCTATAAATAATAACTCACTTACCATTCATTTTCAACATTTAAGAGCATTCAAATAAGATACTTTTGAGCAAAATTTATTGATTTCTCATCTCATTTATTATTATCAAATCATTTAGCTTTGAAATTTTTTTGATCAAATTAACTTTTGAAAATCGACTCATCAAAGTTTTTCATTGAAAAATATTCTTTGAACTTATATTTTCACATTCATTTAAATTTATTTTTTCGTAGCAAAAACTTTGATTGTTGTATCAAACTTCTTGAATAATTTCTCTTATCAAAATTTTTTATTTCTCTTTGTGCTCAATTTATCTATATCATTTTAAAAGAGAGATATATTTTTGAAGAAGATTTTTGCACTTACATTGCATAAACTTTTCTTCTTCTTCTTCACATTGAAACTTTGATTGATTGAACTAAAATCATCATATTCATCAAAATTTCTCATTTCTCTCTTAGTACTTAATTTATTACAATAATTCATTAAAAGAGAGATATTTCTTGAGAAGATTTTTAGACCTACATTGTATTTATTTTTTCATCTTCCAATTGAAACACTTTGATCAATTGAATCTAATTTTTGCCTATCATATTTATCGAAATTTTTCATCTAACACTTGAGCTATCATTTATTACTATTCATTGAAATGTTAGCTTCTCTTAGTGCTTAATTTATTTGTATTATTTATTAAGAGATGAATCTCATCGTAAAATCACTTTGATAAAGTGTGGGTCGTGTTTAAGTCCCTTAAAGATCAACATTGTATGAGGATCGGTGCTCCTTATTGTAAGTCACCGTGTGAGTAATATTGAGGTCTCTTAAAGCTCAATAGTGTTGATCGTGTTGAGGTTCCGTAAATCTCAACATTCTATAAGGATCGACACTCCTTGTTTGTAAGTCACTGAAAGGGTTGGATTGTACCATAAGTCAATCAACATAGTGAAAAGACATTGCTCGTGCCGAAGAATTTGGTAACGGAGGACGTAAATCATTACTTTGGATCAAACATCCATAATTATATCGTTTGCATCATCTCTCCTTTTTACTTATCGCTTTATATTTTTGCTTACCATTTGAATTAATCTATTTAGTCTTTACTTGCTTGAATTTAAATTAATTCTTCCAAAATATTTTAAAAACCCATTCACTCCCTCTTGGTTAGTTATTCTTGTATTATCAGTTATATGGCTTTATACTTTTTAATCACTTGATTACTAATTAAATTAATATGTGAACTATATTGTTATCGAAAGAGACAATAAGATAGATAACACGTAATAACAATTGTTCCGAGTTTCGATAGAAGATAGAGGTATGCCTCTATATGACTCTATCTTGCATGGTTTTAATGCGTGTTTTTATGTTCGTATCTTTTTAATAGAAATATAAGGACACATGAGATGATATATTTAATTTTACTCGAGAGAAATTATTAAGTAATTTAAAAACATTGACCAACAGAAATAATACATATTCTCGTGATATTGAATTGAATTAAGTTGGATTAATAAGGTGATTTGAACTCTTAGCAAGCATTAATCAACCTAATTTTTTTTTTTTTTTTAAAAAAAACCTTCATAATTTGATGCATTAGAGTATTTAGTTAAACAGTTAATTAGTATGAATTATTCATTCAAACTTGACTATTCGATTAGAGTTAGTATTAATTGATCCTAGATTAAATGCATAATTTTCATAGGATGGTTCTCTATTCATCGATTTATGACTCATTTACGATAGAAAAATGCTATTCATCCCCAGTCTATGTGGCTGCATGTGAGTGTTAAATAATAGGTGAAATTAAATGACTTATTTAATTTCACCTATCATTTAACACCACATTAACCGCCACATAGACTGGTGCTCATAGTTAAAAAATAGAAAAATGCTATTCATCCCCAGTGGGGATGAATCCCCAGTCTATGTGGCTGCATGTGAGTGGTTAAATGATAGGTGAAATTAAATGACTTATTTAATTTCACCTATCATTTAATGCCACATTAGCCGCCACATAGACCGGTGCTCAACCCCAGTGGGGATGAATAGCATTTCTCTTTACGATATCGTGCACTCGCAGCATTCATACGATTATGAAACATGACGAGTGATGGATGGAGTGTAATATGTTAAAATTCAGTAACCACTCAATAAATATTTTAAAGTTCAAAGGCTAATAAAATGTGGTGAATGAGTGATGAAATATAACTTGTTAAAGTCAATGTCTACTCGAGAATATTTTAAAATTCAGTGAATAAACGTACTCTGTATAAATTCAGCGAGTCATATAACATTTAACTCATCAAAAATGTTTTCAAGTCAAACTGGGAATTCCTAGTCTCAGGTTTCTTATCAGTAGTACTCTAACTTGGACATTTGCTTGCTGCAATGGAGGACTACTCTCTTCCTCAGGCCTCTCTTTTCCTTGGGTTTGACTGCTCTACTCAGTATCTCTCTCTCTCTCTCAAATTTCCACTGGTTAATGCCTTGATTACTACATATTGTATTGTATTTGATGCTTTCTTGTGGATAACTCAAAACCCATAATCCTATAAGTGATTAGTTGTTCCGTGAATCTATAATTTTTTCACCTCTGTTTCTGTAAAGGATTAAATCTTGAACCTTTTGGTAATTTATTGATTTCGGGTCTTTTTTTAAAAGAAAATGGCAATTTTTGATAGCTTATAGCATAAAAAATGAACCTTTGACTGAAAAAATCTACGATGATTGATTGATTGTATGATTAGGTCACTGAAGGCAACTGTTTTAGATGCCAACCTCAACATTTTTACAACAGAGATAGTTACTTTTGATTCTGAGTTGCCCCATTACAAAACGAAAGATGGTGTTTACCGGGATCCTTTGGTGAATGGGAGGATTGTTTCGCCCCCTTTAATGTGGGTGGAAGCATTGGATCTCATCCTTGAAAGATTTGTGAGATCGAAGTTGGATTTTGGAAGGATTATTGCAGTTTCTGGTAGTGCACAGCAACATGGTAGTGTGTATTGGAAAAATGGGAGTTCTCAGATATTATCCTCATTAGACTCCACAAAATCATTGGTGGATCTACTTAGTAATGCATTTTCGGTAACCGAATCTCCTATATGGATGGACTGCAGCACCACCCAGCAATGCAGAGCCATTGAGAAAGCCGCTGGAGGTGCTTTAGAATTGTCGAAGCTTACTGGCTCTTGTGCTCATGAAAGATATGCAGGACCGCAAATTAGGAAGATATTTGAGACACAGCCTCAAGTTTATCAAAATACGGAGAGGATTTCCCTAGTTAGCTCCTTCATGGCATCTCTTCTTATAGGGAGCTATGCCTGTATTGATCAAACTGATGGGGCTGGGATGAACCTGATGGATATTAAGCTAAGATCCTGGTCTAAAATAGCTTTAGAGGTTTGTTTCTTTGTATCCCAACGTACTTTTCTTAGTACTTTCTTATTTTATCATCAAGGGTATCTCATCGCCGGTTATTTATGAAAGTTGTACACATCTTGGGCATTTGATTAAGAATGAATCCTGCCATGAAAACTATTGTTAAATAAATAAATGAATCTCCTCTAGAAGCATAAGTGTTGCAAAATAATCACGCAAGCGTACGGGATCGTTGTACAAGTAATAAATGTGATGAGTGAGTTATCGTCCCACAGGGAATAAAGCTTAATTCTAGTGCAATCGATATATCTAAATTCGAAACAATAACAATATATTGTGGATTTTTGTTTAACTATGC
>CAIGRQ010127482.1:0-18062 GCA_903798375.1 Fraxinus sp. D2006-0159 | reverse complement strand
GGTGAAAAGGACGTTTTGCGTAAGAAAATGCAAAGGTAGGGATGATCTGCACCAAAAAATTAAACGTAGGGACGTTTCCCACAATACCCGTCATAGGTAGGGACGTTTTGCGCCAATTACCCTAAAAACTTGCTTTAAATAATTTATTTATTTATTTGAGAAAAATATTGAAATTACAAAGTAGAGTTAAATTCCCATCGACTCTACTCTATCCGTTCCATAATTCCACTACGAACACACGATACACAGCACAAATCAGGGAGTGACCTGCTACCTGAGTACACCTATATAAATTAGGATTCGAATCGGCCTAAGCAGGACCCGCAGAATTCTGGTAAAATTTGCACCAATTTTTCAGCCTGAGTCACAGAATAATGAATTATTTATAGTGATTATTGAAGGTGGTGTAGGGGAGGAAAAAGTTAGGAAAAATTGGAGGGTGTTTGACTACCGGCGGCGAACCGGCGGCGCAGACTGCCTCGGCATCGAAGGCGGTGGTCAGGAGGCTCCCGCTGCCGGAAAACACCGACGGTGGTAGTGAGAACGCCAAGATGAAGGCGCTATTCAAGCCGAAGCCCAAGACCCCAACTGACCTGGTTCGCCAGACCCGTGCTCTCCTCATCTTGGCTGATCGCGGGACGGATACCAAGGAAAGCAAGCGCGAAGAGAAGGTTCCCGATTCGATTAATTCTTGTATTTTTTGCCCGCATTATTCGTTTTCATTGATCTAGTTTTATTCTGCACATCATGAAAAAGTTTGGATCTAGTTCTAGGTATTGTGCTACGTTGTTTTCTGTGCTATTTTCTCCTATGAATGCAAAAAATTGATTTGATTTATTTGACTGTGGTAGCCTATAGTCTACTTTGAATCTTAGATCGTGTGTATTCATGATACGAATTTATCTTGTTATCCTGAGTGAGAAGTTTAATTGACTTTAATGTCATTGAGATAAGGAAAATATAACCGTCCAATGTGCTATAAAGTTTAACTTTGCATTGTTTGATACATATTGCTATGCAAGTGGAAATGTATTAGCTGATGAACACAGTTAACTCTTAAGTTGCTCAATCAGTTTTATATACCTTTTTATCCTCTTCAGATGATGGAGTTGAGCAAACACATCCGAGATCTGAAGTCAATACTTTACGGTGACAGCGAATCTGAGCCCGTTTCAGAAGCTTGCACACAGTTGACTCAGGAGTTTTTCAGAGAGAACACTCTACGCCTCCTAATTACGTGTCTGCCCAAGTTGAATCTAGAAGTAATGAGATATGGTTTCTTAATTGAGCACAACTACTTATTAGAATACAAATTAGCTATAGTTTCTATTAATTTTTTTTTTTTCTGACTGATGAGAGTGATTTAACGGCCATTACTATTCTCAGTGCTTATGTTGTTGAAGTTACATTTACATGCGTAGTTGCTTTATTGTGATGACTAATAAGATATACTTTTGCAGACCCGCAAAGATGCTACTCAGGTTGTTGCAAATTTGCAGAGGCAACAAGTTCAGTCACGATTGATCGCTTGTGATTACTTGGAAAAAAACATTGATCTAATGGATACCTTGATAGCAGGGTAAGCAGGCATGGCAAGATGTCTTTCTTGGCTGTGAATTGTTGAATTACTTTTCTCTATATTCCATATCTTTGGGAACTTGGTGAACCGGAAAATCAACTCAGTCCCACATTAAATGAAAAAGGACATAGTTTTCCATGCTGGTTGAAGAAGCAAAATAGTTGAAAAGTTACTTAAATATATGGACTTCTGTTTTAATTTTTAAGCAGAGAAAATATTACCATCTGCATTTTCTTTTCTTCATTGGAGACTGGGTAGAGTCTGGAATACTTCTATATCGTTCACCCCCCTCTCTCACACGAACACACATGCGTGCATTGTTTCTCTTCTCCCACCTGTCCTTTATGTGAGCAGTTTACTTTGTGGAATTTATGATAGAGCTAATCCTCATTCCCAATCAACTTGGAGTCTACATTAATCATGTTTTTGCAATTCTATTTGATATAGGATCTAGACCTATTGAAAGGTTCAATAAAAGCAAATCCTTTGCAACCACAAGAATGAAGAAACTACGTTAATTTGTCCACCTCTTCCTGTACTGGGATTGCATTGCTGCTGTGAATGTGAGAGGTGCAGTAGCACCAGTTCAAAAAAACTAAAATAAAATAAAAAACCTCCACTAACGGTTTGAAAACTATTAGCTCTACATTAATTTGAACTGCTTAGAGGGTGATAAATCTACGACTTTATTTCTTTTCCACCAATCCTCTTAGACTCTGTTTTTCTATATGCCTTCTTCATGGTGAGGTGAAACTTTGCTTGTTGCCAAATGCGAGTAAAAGTTCCCTAGTACAAACTTCCCTGAAAATTAAATCTGAGGCTATCATACATCAGTGATTGTAACTGTGTATTTGTATATTTATAAAATATTCGAAGGTCCTGAGCTTTGTACTCCCATTAACTTTCTCTCAATTCTGAAGTCAAGTTGAGGAATTTTGGTGTACAATATGTTGTTTATTTATAAAATCTTGACAAAAAGAGACTCAGAAAGAATATTTAATTTATATCATATAATTTGAATTTTTTGACCAATAATATTAAATAAATGCATAAAAAATATGGATTTGAGGAACCATTTTTTTGTGGACGTCAAAAGATGTAACTAGATTATGGTTGAAGTGAGATTAATGGTATTATTTTGATGCTTTCTTTTCTGGTATCTCCTTTGGTTCCCTTTTAAGAAGTTACATTTCTGTTCTGATTGAGTATGGCCAAATAGGATGCAGTTAAATTTCATTTTTGCCTCCCCTTTTTCTGATACTGCTTGAAAACCAATTTTCTTCCTCTGGTAATTGACTTCCATGTTACTCTGCTGCTGTATCAAGTAGTTATGAGAATGCAGATTTGGCATTACATTATGGTGCAATGTTGAGGGAGTGCATTCGCCACCAAACTGTTGCTAGGTGAGTGGACAATCTGTTTTTATGCTACTTCAGATATTTGTTTATTGTAAGTAACAAAAAGTTAACTAGAACTAACTTTCAAGTTAATTGGAGGCCCATTTGAGTTAATCGAAATATCAGTCATCTGAGAATACTGTATGCTTTATTTTCAGAAATTTATTTCACTTGATATCATCAATGTTGGTTGCTGGTGACAGACAATGTTGGGTCCTCCCCTCCCCTTAGTTTCAGTAACTGCTCAATGGTGGACTAATATGGTCTTATTTCTTTTTAACAAGACTCCTTAAACTTTTTGCCCTTGCCTTTTCCTCACATTCTCTGTCTATTAAACATGATGAACGAGATATGGAATGCAAACTGTGTTCTATATTTGGTTGTCTCATGTCTTTGAGCTTCATGACATTAATTTTTGTCCCTTTATCATTCACAAAGAAAATGGATAAACGAGACGTTGTCTGTTACACGGGCATTCTAGAAAGGTTGATAGATACATGCGCTTATAATGTTCTTTGAAGTGAATATCTAATTTAATGTGATTTGCTTTGACAGGTATGTTTTGGAATCAGAGCACATGAAGAAATTTTTTGATTACATACAACTTCCAAATTTTGATATTGCTTCTGATGCTGCAGCCACTTTCAAGGTTGTCTCCATATTGAAGCAGTGTATTTCTTCATAAATGAACCTCTCTTTTTTTGCAAAATCTATTGGTTGAGATGCCCCATGACCCACTGTTCAGATGTAGTAGAAGGGGGGAAAGGGGTAGTTGTGAAGGGGTTTATTATTATTATTATTATTTATTTATATTTTTTTGCCTCTGAGATTCTTGATATAAGTCTCATTTTCAATTTAAGAGTCTCTTCTGGTGACTCCACCTTTATTAGGGAGCTTGACTGGACATCCCTAGTTCTTAATGAGTATTAAAATTCTTGTACATCTGCACTCTGCATTAATTAGCGAAGGGGTATATTGCTTACACAAAGTTCAGTTATTTCTGTCACTCATGTATCTGTCTTTTTAATCCGTAGGACGCCACTGTATTGTAAAATCATGAACCTATAATTCTCCCTTTACTTAGCTGAGCAATATAGGATATTGATTCACAGATCTTGATTTTCTGTTATTTCTTTTGCATCATAATGTTTGTCCGGCGTTGAGCTGGGAGTATCATAATTCAACTCACATTTTCTTCTGCCTTGTTCCAGGAACTGTTGACCAGGCATAAGTCAACGGTAGCTGAATTTCTTTCTAAAAATTATGACTGGGTAGGTGGCTTGTACTTAAGTGAACTGCATCATTGTTGATAATCAACTTCACTCGTAAACAGCAGTGCGCCTGTTAAGACATTGTCTTCTTCATTCCAATGTCTTTTGCCTATCACTTGGTCTCTATAAAATTCTTAGGACATTTCTGAACTCTCTTTTCATTTAAAGATGATTACAAATAATTCTGCTGTTCTTGTGACCACTTGGTATTGAAACAGAGATGTAGAACTTTATTTATGTGCTTATATTCTACATTTTTAATTTAATGTTGGATATTAATAGTTTGTTACTTGTATTCCTGGCTGAGCTCCAATTTTAATCTTTTCCTATGCTTCTGTTGATAGTTCTTTGCAGAGTACAACTCGAAGTTGCTGGAATCCACGAATTATATTACTAGAAGGCAAGCTGTCAAGGCAAGGCATTTTATGCACTCTTTTGGGAGTGCCATAGCTTTTTTCTTTGCCTCTCCTTGTTAAGTGCATAAATGAATTATATTAGCCGATAACAACCCCCCCCCCCCCCCCCCCTCCCACCCAAACACCACCAAGCCACACACACAATAATAATAAATAATAAATAATAAAAGAAAGAACAATGGGGGGAGGGAGAGAGAAAAAGGTTCAACTACAATATGGTGGATCAATGATAGGGTTTGTACTTTTAGTGGGATGCCATTTTGATTCAGTTTGTGCTATTCCTTCTTGCAGCTGTTGGGAGATATCTTGCTGGACCGTTCAAATTCAGCTGTGATGACTCGATATGTCAGTTCACGGGACAACTTGAGGATCCTTATGAATCTTCTGAGAGTATGATTCCCTTCTTGGTTCTAGATTCAAATGCCCAGCCTTCTCCTCCTTCCTCTCTACTGCCAAGTGTGGAGGAACAGGGAAAAAAGGATAGTAGATGAAAAGTGAAGGAATATACCTAAACGAACATTTTTACAGCCAAAAAAAAGCCCTAAAACTTGAGATGCATTTACAACCAGAAAAAAATCCTATGTCATTTCTTTCAGTATTTGTAATGGTTACACTTTGAAGACCATAAAAGATGTGAAAACAGATTTTATCTCGAGTTTTTGTAGTCTTATTTGTTAAATTGTTTGTTCTGCCTTTTGCCAGGAGTCTAGCAAGAGTATTCAGATTGAAGCCTTTCACGTTTTTAAGGTACGGCCAATACTTGGTAAAACTTGCATTGGTGATTGATATAGGCTACTGTACATTTTATTCTGACCACACACGAAAAATTGCAGTTATTTGCAGCCAATCAGAACAAGCCCCCAGATATTGTTAACATCCTCGTGACAAATAGAAGCAAACTCGTACGTCTCTTTGCTGATTTTAAAACTGATAAAGGTACAAGAGTAAATAATGCATTCCTATAATTAATATATTCATATTTAACAATTTTCTAAATCTTGGTTCTCCTTGATACAGAGGACGAACAGTTTGAGGCCGATAAGGCCCTGGTCGTCAAAGAAATTGCTGCACTTGAACCGAAATAATACCCGTCGGTTTGTCTCTAACTATTTATCAACTGTGATGGCAATGTTGTATGGGTGATTCCAGTTGATGGTTTCTTTTTCCAAATATATTTGTGAATTAATAGTTCTTAGCCCCCAATATTACGATGATTGCTGCAAAAAGGATTTGTAATATTCTAATTCTGTTTCCATTTATAATTTTATTAACTCAAATCTCTGTAGAATGTTACTGAGCTCACTTGAAACAATTTCAGGAAAGCGAAACAAAGCGAATGTTATGAATGACATGAAAAAAGTGTAAATTGATAGTGCCAGCTGATGGAATAGAAATGATTAAATTTCAATTATAAGCATGTAAATCTGTTGAAATCAATGAGAATATTAAAAGCAAAAGTATACCTTGATCCATGTGTCAAATTGCTTGAACGAGTTATGATCTTTCAATTAATACGTAGTCTCTTCGTGAATTTTCTTTCTGTTGATGGGGATGTAGAGATATGAAAAATTACGTTCAATTGGGAATCATGACTCGTGATAAATATAACTGAATATCCAGTTATTATCTTTCGATTCTTATAAATTGGCGCATCATAAATTTAAAATAAAGCTTAATGGCATGTGTTGGATTTTATGCAGTCTGATCAAAATAAAGCTTACGTGCTAAGAAAGAACTAATAATCTTTCAGCTTGTAAAGTGACCACTAATTTTTTGACTAATGTTTGTCCTGGAGCATAATGCATAAAAAAAGCGAATATGCCCTTTATAATTCAAACGCTGGGGATAAAGTAACCTACTGTTCTCTTATCACAACGTTTTTATGTGTAGCTGGCATGATTCTTGTGTCGTTTGTGGAGGATTAGAAATTTAGAACGAACCAGCATCTTGGCATATTCTGTCAGCATCCATCTTTGCAATAAACATTAATTGATAGTGTATGATCCAATTTCTTCAATATTCAAAATCTTTATCAATTCTTAGGGCACGCGGTGCTTGGCTCATCCAATAAATGAGCCGAGATGGCTCGACTTGCTCTCAAGGCCAGCTGTAGGCACGGCTCGTCACGGGCGAGCTAGCTTGCGCGAGTTGACTTGCCATTAGCTCACCTAGTTGTGCAGTCTGCATGGCTTCTTTTTGCAGCTACTTGACAAGTTAGCACCTAAAATTATATAATTTGAATTATTATTATTATTTCTTGAATGGTAAATCATTCATCACATTTCAAAATTCTCTACAATCTCTCTAATATACAATTATTCTCTCTCTAACAACATAATTTTTTTAATTGGTATACAATTACTCATTTGTTTCAAAAATTTCTTTAATTCTAACTTTTCTTGTACCAATTATTTCTATTAATATTCTTAAATTTTTCTTCAAAATTTGTTATGGATTATACTGGATTTATGAACCCCGGTGAAAATGTTAACCAATTGTTTGGTAGTTCCAATACTCCTATTTACGATTCTTTTCTCAAGCTCGCAATGTTTCAAATCCAAAAAATGTCGATACTAACAAATCGACAACCATCGAGCCTGGTGACCACTTTCAAGAAAAAGGTCTCTACAAAGAGACAAAAGAAGGCAAAAGCTCGTGAGCCTGCTTCTAAATATTGGAAACTCTTCAAGGAAAAAAGACAGTTGAGAACAAGGAGCAGATTATGTAAGCATATTCTAATTACTGTGAAGGACTTCACTTGGAAATAAAATAATTGACACTATCCAATACAACAAGCATTACGAAAATGCATTGTTCGAATTTGGGCTGTCGGCAGTTGGCAAGTTCAACTTCAATTTGGTTTAGAAAAAGATTGGACCTTATGGAGCAGTTCTAGTAAATTGGGTTTATAATCCAGAAACCAAACAGGGAGACATGATAATTTTCATAATCGGTACAGAGTTGAGACTATCCACGATAGAAATTAGAAAGAGTCCCTCAGGGCATAGTTTAGTGGTGTAAAGGACAAGAGCGAGGTAGTATCAGTTGAGCTAGCAGTCGCAGTGTGAGGGTTCGATTTCTGCCTCCAACAAAATTTGGAATTGAACTCTTTGTGTGCACCAGTATGACAACTCTTATACTCTGACTCGTTGAGACGCATCATGCGATTTACCTCCCCCACGATGCTCTAGGGGTGGGGCAGTGGGGGCCCTCAAGGTTGGGGTTCAACCTTTTAGAAAGAGTCCACTTGATGAAACTTGTACAAATTATACAGTGTTAGAAAATCACAAATTATTGACTATTTAAGTAATTACAACGGTGTCATTTCATTTACTTCGGATCTCCAAAGAAATCATAAGTGTACATTTGTAATTACATTTTAGGTCATTGAATTTTCGCACAATGCACACAATATTTTCAATGTTTTAATGAGCATACTCAAAAAATTTTGTTGCGATTATAATTCGTGGTACACTTTAGATAATGCTAATGTTGACACTATTGATATTAAAAAATTAATGATTAAACTCCATCCAGATTTGAATGCAAAGTTTTTTCCTGATGCATTTTGTCTGTCATATTTTTAATTTAATTGTGTTAAATGGCCTTAAGTTTATTTATATGGTTCAAATTATGACTTAAATTCTAATGACAGTCAATTGCTTTTGAGATCATGAAATTTTTGAAACGTTTCTTTGATGCGACCAATGCTTGCACAGGCCTTCACCATCCCACTGCTCATATTGTAATTTTTAGTAAATATAGAGATTGTTTATTTTTTTTTGAAGATAAAACTCCGAAAATATTGGGAGGATTTGTCCACCTTATAGTTGATGTTTTTTGGACACCGTGTTAATTTGTAGGGTTGTAAATGTATTATTGAATATATTCGTATTTAACATTTGATATCTCCACTTACACTTAGTGATATAGAAAGTACTTTGTGCAATTTGTATTCTCAATATGTTTGTATGAATTCGAGTAAATCAAGTGGCATTTGAAGTCCACAAATCCCCCTATAAATACTTGGCCTCTCTTCTTTTGTGTGATTACAGAAATCCTCGGGTGTCTAAGTTATAATACAATCCTCTTTTCTTCTCATAAACCAATCTTCAAGAAAAAAAAATGGCACAAAAAGGTAGGAGCCCATTAATCTCACTTCGATAAGTGTGTATCAGTGTATGCATATTCATTCACAAATGAGTGCATATATACTTGTATCTGTTTATGTATATGTACACGTTTCTTGATTGGACTTGTGAAATTTCAGATTCACTGGAGGAGTTATTGGTCCATGCAGTGGATGCTGCTAAAAGTGCTGGAGAGGTGACTTCCAGTTCGTAAATCCAAATTCTTGTTTGCTACTGTTAAATTCGTGTTTCTTTGGGCATTGATTGATCAGTTTTTGGCCGCATTCTTTATACTTCGATTTTTTACAATTAATCTTTTTTACTTCATATCTCTGGTTCACAGATCATTCGTTCTGGATTCTATCAGACAAAGCGTGTGGAGCACAAAGGCGAGGTAAAATCTTGACTGTTAATGACGGAAAATTATGTGGGAGAGAGAGTGTGGGTGTGTCTTCGGGTATTCTAAAATTTTTCAATTTTTCATTTAGAAAGGGAAAATCGAAGAAGCGATGTTAGGTAATCTGCTATTTAATTGTGAATTTTGCATAAAGGGTTATTGCTTTTGAAAATTTAATTAACCTCGCGTACTAAAATTTTCAATTTCTGTATTGGGGACTCTATACTTGAATTGCTCTATGAGGATCCCCAACCCTTCGGTTGACATTGAAATCATAAAATTCCACAGGTGGGTTAAGTGGAGAATAAGTGAATAATTGTACATGAATAAATTCCACATATAAGCCATGATGTGAGGTGGCCAGTGATGATGCACTGACTAGATGCTTGATTAACTGTGGTTCTATACCCAATCTTCCCCTTCCAAGGCCAAATTGGACTGTAGTTGATGCACCAAGAGAAGGTTCTACCCCTAGCTCAGGAGACAGCTTTTATTCTTTCCCCTGGGTTCGAGAGAAGCTGGTTTATGTGGCACATGGAGTATGTGAATTGGTAAATCCTTCTTATCAGTAGAATTCTGATGTCAGGACACCACTTTTAAAAATCTTTAACTTCTTTTGAAAATGTAGAGAATTTGTAGGATATCATGCCCCATGTGTTAGTTACTCAGTGCCCACTAGGAGGACAGTCTACCACAAGATTGCAGTGGGTGGTAATACATGACAGTGTAGATAGAACAGAGGCAGGCGTATGGCTAAAACTAACCTAAAACGTAGGTAACAGAAAATATCTGAACAAGGGTGTTTTTGTATTTTGTGAGAAGCTCTAGAGCACCCAAAATTCACAATAAGTCATGGGGATTTCGCAAGACAAATCCAGTATGTTGGAATATTAATGTTTACTATTATGTTTACTGGAGATGGTTCATTGGTTGGTTCACGGGACAAGAAGCGCCATGCACCGTAAATGATGGTTTTTGGTTGATTCATGGGATGAAAAGGGTTATGCAAATTCAATTATTACAAAAATACTGCATCAAAAATATTAATTCTTTTCTTTTCTTTTTTACTAATAATATTATTAATTCATAAATGCTAATAAGCCTACTGCTTTCAAGTGTAGGTGGATTTAGTCACAGAGACTGATAAGAAATGTGAAGAAGTCATATTCAATTTTCTCAAACAACACTACCCTGATCACAAGGTTAGATCTTTGGCTCTTCTGCATTGTTTCCTATTTTAGCTGAATTTAATGGTTGTTTCTTGACGGGTATAAAGGTGATGCTTCTTAAGACTTGACTACTTGGTTCTTATAACTCTTTTGTAATAATTTTTTCATCTTAGTTCATTGGGGAAGAAACTACGGCTGCTTGTGGTGCTTCAGAATTGACTGATGAACCAACTTGGATTGTTGATCCCCTGGATGGAACAACTAATTTTGTGCATGGGCAAGTATCTTATGTCATTTCATTTGTTAAGGGGTAATTTTTCTTTATCCATGTTAAGCTTCTAAGTTATTTCATTCAAATTCAGGTATCCATTTGTATGTGTTTCTATTGGCCTGACAATTGGACGAATTCCAACTGTTGGTGTTGTCTACAATCCTATTATGGATGAGGTAAAACTATTGAACTTCTAATGATTTGATGGTAAGTATAAATCAAGGAAATTGAGTCTCAGAGCGTACATCTCCAAACTGATGAGATATTAAGTTATTAGCAGCTTGTGATTTGTTACTTGTGATCCAAGTACTGAATCATCCTCGGTGTTTTCATACCATCTTTTCGTAGTTGTAATATCTTTATGAATTGAAAGGAGCCTTTGACCTTAACTGGAACTGACCAGTCATGTGACTAGTGATTTTAGTGTTCTTTTTTGGTTTTTTTCTCCCTTGCTGTATGATTGTAGTGATGTGTTGGATATAAGAATTCCTACATGTACTATATCTGCGGTATATTCTTTATAGCAGAGTTCGCTGGTTAAACATATAAAATATTTGGTTTTTAACATGCAGCTCTTTACTGCCATCCGTGGAAAAGGTGCTTTTTTGAATGGAAAACCTATCAAAGGCAAGTTTCCTCTTCATGTAGTCTCGCTTAATGACATTGAACATTCATCTTACTCTTCTGTTGACATCCTGCAGTATCTTCTCAATCAGAGCTTGTGAAGTCCCTTCTTGCAACAGAGGTACTCAGCTGAACATATTATTGAACAGTGCTTTGGTTGCTAAATGTTTTATTGGTTCTATATCTTAGAATGTCAACCTGCAAATTGGAAATAATTATGTACCTAACTCCTGGCCTCTTTACTTGCTAAGAGCTTGTTTGGTTTAGATTTTTTGGAGGAAGAATTGATTTTGAATAGTGATATGATGGGAAATGTGTGGTTGAAAAAGAAGAAAAAATTATTGATGTGATGTAAAATATTGTTTTATTGAAGAATGTGTGTATGGATTAACCCCCTGTTTGGTACACATTATTTTCAAAAGAATGTAATTTTTTGATTGATATGATGGGGAATATGTGGTTGAAAAAGAAGGAAAAATTATTGATGTGATGTAAAATATTGTTTTATTGAAGAATGTGTGGTTGAAAAATGAGAATTGATTTACTGTAGAATTGGAGAATCCTAACCAAACAGGCTCTAAATTTGCTCTGTTTATATGATCCTGCAGTTCAGAAGTGTTAGCTGTAGAAGAAATGGAAAATTCACATATTTACCCTCTTAATATTTTCTTATAGTCTATAATAGGAATGTTATTCTTGCTTCTGTAATATATATTGTAAACAGTACGACTTTTTGCAATTATGCATACAAGAGTATAACTTTTATAAATTTAAAGAAATTTGCCTTTCTGATTTTACTTATAAAAGCTAATTAAGCTTTGCCTGATGAAATGACAGTCAGGAATAAAGCTGGACAAGTCTACTGTGGATGCCACTACAAATAGAATCAATAGCTTACTCTTCAAGGTAAACAAGTGGTTGCTTCATAATCATGTTTTCTATGAACGTTGTTGGATATAGCTCAGAACATTGGTTCTTGTACAACCAGGTTAGGTCCCTTCGGATGAGTGGCTCTTGTGCTTTGAATCTCTGTGGGATTGCATGCGGAAGGCTTGACCTATTCTATTTGCTTGGGTTTGGACCTTGGTAAGATTTTAAAATGTTCAATTTTGGATCTTGATATAAATTACTAGGAGCATGACTAGTATGCTGGCTGGACCAGATTGATAGAATTAAAGAAGAAAAAGAAATTAGAATATTGTCCATTGCACTAAACAGTACTATCTAATACGATGTACCAATCACATTGAAGTTCTCTTCTCTGTCCAGGGATATAGCAGCTGGTGCTGTGATTGTAACCGAAGCTGGAGGAGTTCTGTTTGATCCGTAAGTAACAACACACTTTCTAACTTAGAGAAAGAATACTGAAGAAAAAGTCTTTAATGGGAATAAGTAGTCTTTGGATACAAAATCTTTTAGTCATTCAAATATTACTAGTAATATTAGGATTATTTGCAAGTTCATGAGCTCCAGGATTCTTCTTTGTTCTATCTTAGAGAAAGAATACCGAAGAAAAAGTCTTTAATGGGAATAAGTAGTCTTTGGATGCAAAATCTTTTAGTCATTCAAATATGATCTCTATTTCTATTAATATTAGGATTATTTGCAAGTTTATGAACGCCAGGATAATTCTTTGTTTTCTATTTACAATTGTACATGGCCTATAAATGTTGATATTTGCAATTAGTTTACTATTAGGAATTATTTCCATCAGATATAAATTTCAAATAATTATCTTTCCCAGAATAATAAATAAAGCTGAAGTTATAGATAAGTTCAAATTTCATCTTCATTTTTTTAGCTTTACTTTAGTTAAGATTAATTCTCGAATGGCTCTCTTGCTTTGCCCCTGTTTGGTGGCCTTAAAATTTTAAAAACATAGTTTTGAATAGTATTTTCTGATGAATGTGTGATTAAAAAGTAGGGAAAAGTTTTGAGTTTACGTGTAGAATATTTTATTGTGTAAATGTATGATTGAAAATGAGTGAGAAATAAATTGAAGTAAAGGGAATCAAAACAGGGGTCTATTTCATGGTGAAAGCGTTCCTTTTGTTTCTTATATTGAATTGAACAAAGGGGCACGAAAGTCCATTGCTGTACCAGGTCAAATGTTACAGTAGATTCACAAGTTAACTTGGGCATATTATAATTCACTAAGCATCCATAATTATCCTATGTAAACAACACTCACTTCCAATTGGATTTTTAATTGAACCACATAGATTATATGTATGACATTGAAAACCATAGTAGAGTTTGCATCTCTGAATCATGATGCTTCTGTAATCAGATCTGGCAAGGAACTTGATATCACATCTCCACGAATAGCAGCATCAAATCCTCTTCTCAAGGAAGCATTTATTGAGGCACTGCAACAATCAGAATGAGAGAGACATACGAGAATTGCAGAAACTTCTTACAAGTTAAGTTTCTATGCGCTTTCTCCAAGCATCATGATCCACTTGTACTGGCTTCCCCTGAAGGATTCTTAGAGACTCTTTAGTCGAAATACATGTGATGTATCTACTAGTTCTTCTTCATGAACTAAGACCTAGAGCTGTGCTCTACACTGTAAAATTTGATTTGGTAATAAATAACACATCACTGTTGGGGAATTTGTTAGTCTGATTCAATGATTGATTTTGCCGGGGCTATATCCTCTGTCTCCTCTCTCTCTATATTCTTCATTTTTACCTTCTCCAGGGACTGGCAAATAAGACCGTGCATTAATCTTCTTGCATATCTAATTTTTATTTATTTATTTTGCGTAGATTTGAGTTACGAGATGGTATAGTTCTAATCTTTCCTGGATAAGAGTTAGTTTGATTCGACATGTAAAATTTGAGGGACTGCTTGAATTAATCATTTATGATTCCATTCATGAAAATGGAAATATACATATACTTTGACCCTGATAAAAAAATGTGCCAAGGGACTCGAAAACTGATGAAATATACCGGTTATTGTAGTCTGAATTTGTTTGTACTGCTTAGCCGTGCTAAAACTAGGTGAATTGTTTGGATAAATTGTTTAAGAAATTTGTAACAGAAATGTAAAACATACTGGTACAACGTGAAATATATCAAAGAAACAACAAATATATATAAATGTTCAACAGAAAATCTGCATCAATGATGAAAAAGGGTGAAAAACTTGCATCATCTCTAAACTCTCCCCAGTACAAGCAACCTAACATCATCACCAACAATGGAAAAGTACACAGAGATAAAGCAGCACAAAAATATGAAAAATACACGAGCAAACTGACAACCCTACTTTTTATACCCTTACTCCATTTCCATTATGTCCAATTGTTCCATTTGCCCCATGAGGCATCTTTTGAGTAGCAGCAGATTTCTTCCTGTTCACAACTACATACCATGTATAAGCTTCCAATGTTGCAGCCAAAAATGCCAGAACCACGAGGATCCCGATATAGGCTCTCTCCCATTTGTTCTCAGGATTCAATATGTCGAACCCCTTGAAAATGTTGATAATACTTAGGACAATGACTGCGTATCCTACTGAGTGGTGGTAGATGTTCCAGTAAAATCTGTATTTGTGGTCCTTTTTCGGCCTTAGAAGCAAAGAAAATACCTGTATCCAAACGAAACCTTAGATCACTACATCCCCATCGTCTTGTTAGACATTAAACAAAATCTGAAAATGATTAGATGTTAAACATTTGAAGAAATTCATAATTACCTGGAGGGTTCCTAGACAGAAGAGAACTATTCCTATGGTCCTGTGGGACGTGTATTGAACTCCGGGAGACTCACTTCCTAGCTGGAGGCCTGTAGCCCAGCCGGCAACTCCAATGATGTAGGCCGAGGTTTGGCAAGTTGCGTGAAGATAAAACCAAGCAGGATCAGCAGATGGAAAGACCCTTAAGTACCTTGCGAATACAGCACCAATAGGCATCAAGATACCCCAACTCACTGCATTCAGTACTCCATGAATCTGAAAATTCATTAACCAATCGTCAGACATGTGCGTACTTTTTAGAAGTAACTTCTTTGTGAATACATGATTTTTAGAATTACTACATCATTCTGAGAATAATTTAATAGATGGTCGTATAAGGATTTAAGAACTTACATTTCTTTTCTTTGTTTTGGAGTTTGATGCCCCTGCTGTTGTTCTTGACTCTCCTGAAAGAAGATTTAGAGTCCCCACTGATTGGACGTTAGAACCAGATGTAGGATGCACTGCAGGGGCATCTCCTGAAAGTGGACCATCTTGCCAAACCTGGTTAACAGTAGAGCTCAAGTTATCCAGCTTCAGCGTGGCAAAAATAATGATTTCAGTCTTCGAATATACTGCCGATAAATCTGAAACTGGGAAACTCAAATCTCCTTCCTGCAACTGAGTCTGATAAGTAGTGATAGGTGCTGTGTAAGCTCTCATGGTTCCATCAGATTTTTGGAAAGCAACAAGTGCTTGTGCGCCAACCATGCCTTGAGACCTTGGATTAATAGCCCACGCGACCCATTTAGAGGCCGTGACCCCCGTGTGTCGATAGGCCATTCTGACAGTTTTTGAAGTCGAATCATAGTTCCAATGAAGAAATGAATTCAAATGTGGGAGATCATTGCAGGAACTGAATACTTGGTTACTGGCAAAGTTGTATTTTGCACATGATTGAGCATAGGATGATAAATACAAAGAAAAGAGAACACAAGAAACCAATACAGCTCTTAACATTTTTTCTTTTCTCCCTATCAATAGAAATGCAGGGAAATCAGGAGTTAACAGGAATAATTTAAATTGATTAGCTTTAAGTGAGAAGTGAAAAATGAGGAATTTGAAGAGGCCGGGGAAATGATTTGGTTTGGAAAAGAAGCTTATGGGGAAATATAAAGATGGACAGAAGGGTCTCTTATTATAGACTGAATATTGAATGGTGGGACCTGAGTAGTTGCAGTTTGGTGAGGAAGGTTCTGTGAGAGAAAAAGTTCCAGGTTTCTATGGGATTTTAGCACTTTGTCACATTTCTCTCTCTGTGCTTAGGTTTCAACAACTTTATTTTTTCATACCAGAACATGTCTAACTTCAACTGCAATTGCACTAATGCATAGACTTGTATATTCTTAGTCACCTAATCTTCAATTTTTCATGTTAATTTGTAAAGATTCTTTCCATTTTTCATTGGATATGAAGACAAGTATTCTTTGATTAGTGAACAATTCACCTTTAATTTTTAGATGATACAAACTTTCGGAATTCGGTGCATGTTTAATCACGTATTAAACAATACCCCAAACAAGACTTTTTAACTATTCTTCTCTTCTTTGATCATGTTCAGTAGTGTTCAATCCAATTCAGCATTAGTATTTACACTCACTATACTCAAAATTGTTGGATGATCTGCTAGAAACATTGCAAGTAGATAAATACAGTAAAACATCTTTCGTACGTTGGATGGAGCAAACAAGATCGAGGATCATGTGATATGTTAACAAGATGTCTCGTCTAGTCAAGAATAGAGTACAAATTGTACAATTTTGTAGCAAATCACATGGGACTTAGTTGAGACTCGAAGGAGGTATTTATTTACTCATAAATTCTTGAATTGTTGCCTTAGTTTGGAGTGTCAACCACTTCACTTTTTGTAACCAAGATATAACTCACAGTAAAAAGATGAAAAATTGACAGTCTCTATTCATAACCACTTCACTCCACAAGCATTTCATGCTTACTAACAAATCCTTTTGTGACATATTGATATAGGGGCTGTGGACAGGTATCAAAATACATGATAAGTTGGATTAGGTGTATTACATAAATGGTGGAACCCAAACTAGGTCAAACCAAATCCTAATCCAAAGATCCTATAGTGACTATTATATGCACCTCATTTTCACTAGCACTTGTTTTTTCTTTTTCCTTAGCACACGTAAACATATTTGGTACGTTAGAATAGATGAAAAAAAAAATTGAACTAATTTTATAACAGTTAGTTTTGTTTTATTTAACATACTAAATATGTTCTCATACAGCACTAGATAACATTGACGAAGAAAAATAATTTTTTTTTTCATTATACTGTAAAGTTGTATGTACTGATCTCGTGTCATCTAGGAGAGATAAAAAGTTGGCTCATTCTTTTCTTGAAATTATCTTGTAATTCCAATAAAATGGCAAACCATTGGTGTATCATATATATGAAGTAAACGGGGGTGGTAAATTATAATGCTAAATTTTATTAACATTGACTTGGGCTGAACTTGGATTTTGATATGAGGAGACAAGTGGCCATGATTTTTGCAATGGATGATGTAATACAACCTTGATTTGATACAGATGGTCTGCCCATTTGTCTCATATTTTATTAAAATAAGTTCAATTATTGCTTAATGTAACGTGGGCACTCCACACGATTCTAGTAACCCAATTCTTTTCACCTACACCCTTTTTCTATTCTTCACTGTCATGCAAATCTTTAATACAAAAGAAATTATAGTCAAACTTGTCCTTTTGCATGCATATTTTTTTTTTTTTTTTTTTGGGATTACATTTCTTTCATTCTTTCAAAAAAAAAAACAAAAAAACAAAAACATGTTGAAGAGGAGAAATTTTATAGGGGTTTAGTCCTTAGATTTCTGTTATCAAGTTATCTGGGGTGTGTTTGAGCCACATTATTTTAGAAGAATATATTCTGGAATAGTAGATTGATGGAGAATGTGCGGTTGGAAATGAAGGAAAATTTATTGATGTGATGAAAAATATTATTATATTGAATAATGTGTGGTTGAAAATGAGTAGAAAATGAAAATGAAAATTTTAATATGTACCAAACAAGGGTTTA
>CAIGRQ010127459.1:0-13373 GCA_903798375.1 Fraxinus sp. D2006-0159 | reverse complement strand
ATTTATTTTTTTATTTTTCTTTTCATTTATTTTATTTAAATTTGAGGGTATATTTGTCATTTTACATTGAAAAATAGTGAAAAAGATGTTTTCCACACTGAAACGTTAACATAGGGGCGAAAATGCAAAAAAATGAAACGTTGGGACATTTAACATTTTGCACACTCACTATCAAACGTAGGGACGTTTTGTGTTAATAAGCTTTTAAGACATTTAGTTTAACAGCTATTTTGATGATTTAAGTACTATTGGACTAACTTCCACCAAAATCAAAAGTATGGGGTCTGAGTGATAATAACCATTGAACAAGGACTCAATTTCGATACCTGGTATAGTTTGTGACTTCTGGTTCAAATATCTTTTAGATACATTACGTTGAACACAAGCCCAGTGTAGAGCTGGGGGGAAATCAGATTACAAAACCGGAAAACCCTATCACGTGTCCATACGAATCAAGTGGAGGGGAAAGGAATTCGACAATCGAGCTTCAGCTTTGTTCATTAATTTCTTGTTCTTGATTTTTTCTAGCGAAGATAGGTGTGAATCGACTAACAAAAGGGAGCAAAAATGAGGATTATGATAAAGGGTGGGGTATGGAAGAACACAGAGGACGAGATCTTGAAGGCGGCGGTGATGAAATATGGGAAGAACCAGTGGGCTCGAATCTCGTCCCTGCTTGTTCGTAAATCCGCCAAGCAATGCAAGGCCCGCTGGTACGAGTGGCTGGATCCCTCCATCAAAAAGGCATGGACTTGATGTCTATTGTTTGCCTCCTGATTGTATTGGCGGAAATTTTTGAAATCTATGGGTTAATTTCAGCATTTTGTTTTGATCTTTTTCTATTGTTGAGTTATTCTCTCTTTTTTCACAGTTAAGCTTTTTCTAGATATATGGTTGTAGTACTACTTGACTGCAGTTCAATTTTTGTTCTCGATTCTGGAATTTGGAGAGATGCATGCAGGTGTCTATCTGCTTTATCTGTTGGTGATTAGAGGAATATTTCAATAATCAGTCGACTAAAGTAGATACTACGAGCTTTTTTGCTTATCTTGAGTCAATCAACTGAAGTGTGTCTGCTTTATCTTTTTGGTAGTAATATACTCAAGAGGTGATGCTGTATGTACCTTAATTTTTTGTTCATCTCTGGCTGCAAAAAAAGTTTGGATTTTTGTTATTTTTATCATTNTTTCCCACAATTTAGATTTCACGGAATTAATTTTATTTTGTTTTTATACCTGTCTGATTTGTGATTTTTATATCCCATACAGACTGAGTGGACCAGGGAAGAAGATGAGAAACTTCTCATCAGTTTCCCTTTCCATGATTTGCTTCCTCACTTTCCCTTTCAACGGTTTAGATTTTATTTTGTTTTTATACCTGTCTGATTTGTGGTTTTTCTATCCTCTGCAGACTGAGTGGACCAGGGAAGAAGATGAGAAACTTCTGCATCTCGCTAAGCTCATGCCCACACAGTGGAGAACCATTGCCCCGATTGTTGGCCGTACTCCGTCTCAGTGCCTTGAACGGTATGAAAAACTCCTTGATGCAGCATGTGCAAAGGATGAGAATTATGAACCTGGTGACGACCCGCGTAAATTACGTCCTGGAGAGATTGATCCCAATCCAGAATCCAAACCTGCTCGTCCTGATCCTGTGGATATGGATGAAGATGAGAAAGAGATGCTTTCTGAAGCACGGGCACGGTTAGCCAACACGAGGGGCAAGAAGGCAAAAAGGAAAGCTAGGGAAAAGCAACTCGAAGAGGCAAGGAGGCTTGCCTCCTTACAGAAAAGAAGAGAACTAAAGGCTGCTGGTATTGATAATCGGCACAGGAAGAGGAAAAGAAAGGGAATTGACTACAATGCTGAGATCCCATTTGAAAAGAAGCCTCCCCCAGGTTTTTATGATGTCGCCGATGAAGATCGGCCAGTTGAACTGATTAAGTTTCCAACCACTATTGAAGAACTAGAAGGTGAAAGAAGAGTTGATAAGGAAGCAAGATTGAGAAAGCAAGATGCTGCAATAAATAAAATAGCACAAAGGCAGGACGCTCCATCAGCGATATTGCAAGCAAACAAGCTTAATGATCCAGAAACAGTCAGGAAGAGGTCTAAACTAAATCTTCCTGCACCACAGATTCCAGATCATGAATTGGAGGCAATTGCAAAGATAGGCATTGCTAGTGATCTTGTGGGGAGTGAAGAACTCTCTGAAGGGAATGCTGTGACACATGCTCTTCTTGCAAGCTATGCTCAAACACCACGGCAGGGGATGACTCCATTACGAACACCTCAGAGAACTCCTGCAGGTAAGCAGGACGCCATTTTGATGGAAGCAGAAAATCAGCGGAGATTGACTCAATCTCAGACTCCTCTACTTGGGGGAGAGAATCCTATGTTACATCCTTCAGACTTTTCCGGGGTAACTCCTAAGAAAAGGGATATTGCAACACCAAATCCTCTATTGACTCCTTCAGCCACTCCTGGAAGCATTACCCCTAGGGTTGGCATGACACCTAGCGATGTGTATTCTTTTGGAATGACACCGAAAGGAACTCCTATAAGGGATGAGCTCCACATTAATGAAGACATGGATATTCATGACAATGGAAAGTTAAGACAATCTTCTGATTCTAGAAAAGGACTGCTTTCTGGTTTGAGAAATCTTCCACAACCCAGGAATGAGTACCAGATAGTTATTCAACCTGTTCCTGAAGACAATGAAGAACCAGAAGAGAAGATTGAAGAAGATATGTCTGACAGGATTGCTAGAGAGAAGGCTGAGGAGGAAGCAAGGCAGCAAGCATTACTTAAAAAAAGATCTAAAGTACTGCAGAGGGAGCTCCCTAGACCTCCACCTGCTTCGTTGGACCTAATCCGAAATTCTTTGATGAGAGCTGATGAAGACAAGAGTTCCTTTGTTCCCCCAACGCTGATTGAGCACGCTGATGAAATGGTAAGAAAGGAGCTACTACATTTGCTAGAGCATGATAATGTAAAATATCCGCTTGAAGAGAAAACTGATAAGGAGAAGAAAAAAGGCATGAAACAGGGGAAATCTGTACCTATTCCTGCAATTGAAGAGTTTGAAGAAACTGATCTAAATGAGGTATGTGTAATCCATCCCATCTTTTCTTGTGATGTCAAATTCATGTCATTTATGATGAAAGTTTTCGTTCCTTGATTCCTTGTACTCGTTTTGATTTTGAGCTTTGAGTTGTTGCATGTATCTTACTTTATATCTTAAAATGTTAATCCTGCTGGAGTTAAGTGTCATTATTTTTGAAGAACTGCAAATGTAGAGATTATTTCGAGTAAAATACTGAAAAATTAGTGTGAGATTGCACGAGTAAATGATACTTTTTGCTCTGACAAATACGCAGAAATCTAAGTTTTGATATTGTTTGTGAATTCTCAGTGGTAACAATATTTGTGCTTTTCTTCTTGCTGAGAGATATTAGGTTACACATGAAATGTGTATAACCAATTTGGTGAGTTACAGTGAATGAAAATGGGCAAATATAATTCATTACTTAGATAAATTGAACGAGATAGATAACATTTATGATCATATAAAGTGGTCATGACATGTAGATTATAATCACATGATATGCATGTATGATTGGGGTCATACGTACAGTTAAGTGCATCAAATACAGCTTTCTGAACTCTTTTGTAGACTTTGTCGTGTATGTTTGTTTGGAAATGGTAGGGCTTTTATGCCCAAGGACCATAAAATTTAACCATGGACCTTATTTTATATCTATATTACAAAAGGTAATATATTCGTGACATTTACAACTTCTTCACGAAAGGTAAGCCTATAATTTTCATGTGCCTTTTGATATTAGCTTCTCCTTCAAATTTGCTAATGCTTGAAATCACAAATGCTCAAGATGAATTAATTTATCTGTAGCATTACCGTTTTCTCTTTCCAATTCTTCTCAAAAAGGACAAAGAAATTTAGAGATTGAAGGAAAAAATTCAAAGAGTGATAAGAAATTGTGAGGAGCAGGAGTACTTACTAATATTAAGATTCCCGCCCCCATAGGTTCCATATCTTGAGTTTCGATCATTCTGTTTGGTGAATCAGAACCGTAGACGTTACTTCTCTTCTTTAATTCTAATCCATAACATCAATTATTCATTAAACTTGCTTGGATGGCTTGTTCTTACTTCAGCCTCTGCAGAAAAAATTAATGATGTTCAGAAAAGGAAAAAAAACTATATTTAAATGAAGCATATTGCAAGCAAAACTACAGCGAATACATAATTTGCTGCCACTATAACCAACATTTTTTTTACGGCATGAGGAAATTATTGACTTTACCTCAAAGGCACATTATGTGACTCCTCATCTTTTTGGTTGAACCATGCTTTAAAAGCCACTATTTGAAGGTGATTTATTTGATATCAGTTTAGATATAAAAGACCTCTACGGCAATTAAAATAACAAGAACCTTGAGAAAGCAGAAGTCTTGAAGCCTTGAAGACCTTCAGAAACGCTAGTTCATACCTGACAAAGAAACTAGGTTAAATACGCCTTAGTTTTTAAACTATCCAAGTGGGTGCATGTTTATATGTATCAGAGTTTGCCAATCGTGTACCAAATCATAGGTTATGTAGGATTCCTTGTACAATTTTGTACCATTTTCGTTCAATTCAAATTTAATTTGAACAATTCTTATCATGGTCTTGCAATTCTGACAGCTGTGCCTCCATGTCAGGTATGTGCTTTCTAAGTTGATGGAGTTAGTGGTATTATGCCTACTGCTATTCGTGTTTGGTTAAATCCTTGATTGTTTGGGTGTTTTGAACTGATAACATCAATGAGTTTAGCTTCAGTCTTTTGTCGTTGTTTGTTGGGTTTTTTTTTTTATACATAAATGATTGACTGTTATTTTCTCCACCATGTTCACATATGTCAAAAGCAAATGGAATTTTATATTGTTCTTTTGGGTCACAAGTGATAAGCCATTGGATTTGCTTGATTGCATTTTTGTGGGAACTTTCAGTTTCATGTATATATGTCCTGATTTTCGCATTGATTATTGACAAATGGATCGTATCCAGTGAAAATAAACTAATAAAATCCTATCAAGCAGGCTGACAATTTAATCAATGTTGAGGCTCAATTTCTTCGTGTGGCAATGGGTCATGAGAATGAATCTCTTGATGAATTTGTTGAGGCTCACGGAACGTGCTTAAATGATATTATGTATTTCCCTACTCGTTATAGCTATGGTCTATCTAGTGTTGCCAACAATGTAGAAAAGCTTGCTGCCCTACAGAACGAATTTGAAAATGTGAAGACGACGATGGATGACAATACTAAAAAGGCACAACGTCTTGAGCAGAGGATAAAAGTTCTTACTAATGGCTATCAGGTTCACTATCCTCAACTAACTATTGTGGTTATATCATTTTTACTCTTAGATGAAACAGTTTTATTTTATTGAACATTCTTAATATATGGTTGAACTTCAACAACCATAAAATTGTTGGTTTTGACGCATGTCAAATTTTAAGTTAAAATTTTTATGTCCCACCTTTGACCATCTTGAGAATATAAATTTTTAAAGTGGCTGAGAATATTTAAGCACGGCAATGATAATAGGAAGTTCCTCTGGCTGGTGCTATACAATTGCGATGAGTAATTTTTTTTGTACTTCTAGTGGTTGGGTTTTTATAAGTTTTGTGCTTAGAGGTTAGATGCTAATTGATTGGTACTGTATCATCAGATGCGAGCTGGAAAACTTTGGTCACAAATCGAGGCAACCTTCAAAGTGATGGACACTGCGGGGACAGAACTTGAGTGCTTCCAAGCTTTGCAAAAGCAAGAGCAATTAGCAGCAACACAAAGGATCGGTAGCCTCTGGGATGAAGTTCAGAAACAGAAAAATGTGGAACAAACTTTACAGAAACGATATGGCGACCTATTAGCTGAGCAAGAAAGGGTTCAGCATCTAATGGATGCATACAGAGTACAAGTGCAAATAGAGGAAGAAATAGCAGCAAAGAACCGTGCCCTTAAGCTAGCTGCAACTGAGGCTGCTGTAAGTCAAACTGTTGCACCAGATCATGGAACTTCCAATCTTGTAGCCCCCACCGAGGGGGAAAACTCTATGCTGGTTGATACAACTGATGAATCGACAAGCCAACAGAAGGGTTCTGCTCAAGAACAGGCGGAGCTGAGTCCAAAACACGGGATGGACATCGATGCAGTGGATGAGAATACAACTTCAGCCACGGTTGACCTAACCATGCCATATCCTGTTAAAGAAACTTCTCTGACCAGTGATACCCATGGGGAACCCATAACAAATGGTGAGGACTTCGATTCTGCTGGTACTGTTCAGTTATCTGTTAGTGATGAAAATCCGGTAACTGGGGATTCCACTGGAACTTCTCTGGACAAAAACCCTGATGTAGTCAACGTGCATGAGACAGCAAGGAGTGGTGGCGCTATCATCAATGGGTCTGCCAATGACGACATATCTGGTGACCAATTTGTAACAGAGGATACAGCAACAGTTGAATGTCAACAAAATGTGGCGGGAGAGAATGCAAATGGTGATATTGTAACTAATCAAGAACACGAGGTTCATGAAACAGCTGAGGACGGTTTCACCAAGGGGGATACTAACTAGGCTGCCAAATGTACAGTGGAGAAGCTGAAAATAGAAAGATAAAATGCTCTGCCATTTGGTTTGCATTTCCCTGAAGTGGTAACTATGAAGAAAGTTGCTCGGTTTTTTAAGGCGTGTATTTGAGGCTCTCTTTCTGGAACTTCTCGACACGTTTGCCCAATTTTTTTGGTTGATGTTTGTGAGATATAGAAGCTCCCCTTCACTTGGATGAAACTGTTTTTTAAGTTATCTTCCTCTCAAATTATGAAGTGAAAATGTGAGGAAATAACAGCATTGTCAATGTACCGTGTCTGTTTTCAGTTTTACTAAATTAAACAAGGCACTGGAATACTGTGTTTTCATGCTTGATTTAAATTTTCATTTTCATGATTGGTTTCAGAAGAAAATATTAGAAGAAAAAAAAATCACTTTGGTGGTTTTTGTTAACATTTAAAAGGTGTGAGGTTGCATAAATAAATTTTAATATATCAACAGTGAGATCACTTTCTTAATGATGAGAAGAAATATGTACTAACAAGTTAATTTAGTAAGAAAATTGGGAGCAAAAAAGTTCAATTGAAAGTAATGTTATTATTATTATTTATTTCAATTTTATGAGGTGAACAATGCTATTCATTCATCTCTTTCTAGTAGAGATAAATAGCATTACGAAAATCAAGAAAATAAAACAAATAGAGGCATGATAAAGCAACAAGATATCATAATGCAGAAAACAGTCAAACACAATTCATAGAAGATACCAACAGCCCTTACTATCTGTTCACGAAAATATTGGAAAAATCTATCTATAGTCTAAAAACTACACAGTAAAATTCTAGTATATGTAACGAATAATACACAGTAAAATCCCAATATATGTAACAGTGATCTGAGTTACCTGGAAGCATTCAAGACCCTTCCTATATCAAAAGAGATGAAAGCATCAAGACAAGCATATTGCACTTAATCAAGAGACAAGTACTCATCATCCCACCCTCATAAGTTTATTCACCTCTTTTCCAAGCACATATCTTGCCAATTTCTTCAGCCTCGCATTATGGTACTCATCCAAGTTATAGGCGTCTACTTTCGGTCCCTTAGGGCATCTCCAATGTATGCACCAAAACACCATTTTGGTGCAAAATTTGATGAAAAACCCACTCCAATATAGCACCAAAGTTTGCACCATTTTAGTGTTTTGGTGCAAAAATGAATAGTGCTGCACCAAATATGGTGCAACACTATTCACTTTGCACCAAAACACCAAATGGTGCAAAGTCCCTTTTGCCCCCTTTTTATTTGTCAAAAAAAATGATTGAAGGGTATTTGTGTCATTTGTGTTATATAATTTGAATAGAATTATTATTAAAAATATTTGAAATGTTATTATTATTATTATTATTTGCATTGTAATTATTATTATTATTATTAATTTGAAATGTTGAGAATAATAATTAATTAAAATAAGAATAAAAAAATTAAAAATATAACTAACACGATTATTTATATTTCACATGAAATATATTACAATAACCACGTACCGATATTAATCTAATTTTATTTAACGAAAACGATACACAAAAATAAGTAATTTAAAGAGGCTCACATTGCACTTCGAAATACATTAATCGATCATTTGTGGAGTCGTCTACGATTATGATTGTGTCATCGTAGAATTCATGTTGTAGAGCTGTGAATGATAGCGATCGATGGTCGTCATCAGTACTCCGGTGAGCAAAAGGTTTTCACAAGAAGAATTAGGAAGAATATGTTACGGCGAGGAATAAGGTGCAATTTATGGGTTATACTTTTGGGCGGTAAATTAGAGAAGGGTTTTCAGCTAGTTAATTGCAATTTTGGATTTTTATTTTTGTATTCAATTACTTGTAATTCTAAATCTATTATTTTAATCAATATCGTGTCTACAAAATACTTATCGTAAAAAGTCTAAAATATCAAGAAAAAGTCATTTGTTGTGACAAGTCAAATACTCTTATACATACTAGATACACATTTATTGGGACATAATAAAAATTGTTGAAAGATTTAATTATGAATCGATAATTATCGAAGTTGAATAGGCCAATCAATTCATCCGTTCTTTTGCATTCGCACCTAGGGGAACAAAATTGAATTAAGCTCATGTTTGATTCAACTAAAAAATTTAAGTCGCAGTCAACAATTAATTTTAACCACATATTCAATCAATTTTTATTAAAATCTACTTAAAATTTAATTTTTATTTAAACCAAAATATGGACTCAAATTCACTAGTGCTTAGCCTTGGATTGTATGGTTCCAAATTTGGCGAATTCTGTATGGGGGTTATTACACATATCATAAACATAGAAATTTGTTCAATTCTTTTGAGGGAATAGCATTCTTTCAGCAAATAAAGTTAAGAGACTTAATCATTTACTTTCAGAGAGAATTAATTTTCTGTAAAGCAAGAATAGCAGTAAAATTACTTTAGCAAAGAAATCAGTTCATGAATATTCACAATCATAGTTTTAAAAGAAAGCCAAATAGACTAATAAACACGACGACAAAAAAGATGATCAAACTTTATCGTATTAGAACATGTTAGGCATGCTTCTTCTATCTACAAAAGAAATCAAAATGTGGCTTCTCCACCATGTCCATTATGAAGCACCACTCAAATTCACCGCATAGTAAAATAAAAATACAAAAAACGTTCTTGAATAATCTATCGAAAGAATCTAATATTAAAGCATAACATTTGTTTTTCTTTTAGTAGTAAACTATGTTTGTACAAAAGCCGCAAACGTCCGAAAACTGTCCAGCACGTGTGCCAAACATGTGCCCAATTTGGACACCCGAATTTGTGGACTTCAGCCCACTAATCAGCAAGCTGGATCAATCCTTGCGTTGCCAATCTGTAACACTTTGCCTACGAATAGCAAACTGGATCAGCACATGTCTTGTCAATCTGCAACACTTTGACACCAGCCAATCTGAAGCATCATTCCCACATTTTCCTTGCCCTGAAATTCGAAGTGTGGACCATCCACACATCTTCCCGCAACATCCCGATATGAGTGCAAAGTATTCTCATGCCATTACGCATGTCAACCTTCAAGGGGCTAACAAACCTCCCCCACTAGAAGAGTTCGACGTCCTCGTCGAAAGAGAATCAAGATACTCCTTCACTTTGTCCTCGAATTGCCACAGATCAATGTCCCTTTCATAAGTTGCATCAACTCTAGTACTACATTTCCAACTGTTCTTCTTACTTGCCCCCCATTGTTCGGTGACCCATAATTTTTGCCACCTCCTTATCATATTGTTTTCTAATCATAGGAGGAGCCCTCTTTGCTTGCAAACGATCTTCTCCCACCAAAATTTCATTAAAGGGCTTTAGATAGCTTATATAGAAAGTAGGATGAACCTTCAAACAATCAGGTAGCTTCAGTCGATATGCTACATTTCCAACACGCTTGATTACTTCAAAGGGACCATCATATTTTTAAACCAGCCCATGATGCACAGTCTTGCTACTAATCTTTTTCCAAATTCGAGGAGTCAGTTTCAACAAACTTTATCCCCAACCTGGAACTCCACATCCCTCATCTTCTGATCAGCATACTTCTTCATTTGTCGGGCAGCCTTTGCAAGACTGTCATTTGCTTTCTCAATCATTTCCTGCTTGTCTTGAGCAAATCGAAAAGCAGCTGGACATACACTACGTCCCCCTTCTTTCACAATCTTGAGAGGAGTTTTGGGCATATGTCTCATAGTTAACTCGGCTGGACACACCTCTATAGCAGATGATTGATGTAGATTGTAGCTAAATTGAGCTGTATTAAGCAAGGCAACCCAATTCTTATGACTGGCTGTAATATAGTATCTAAGATATTCCTCCATCAATGCATTTATCTTTCTGCCTGACCATCTATCTGCGGATGATTTGCTATTGAAAACTTCAATTCAGACTTCATCACGTTGAACAGCATGGTCTAGAATTTGCCTATAAACCAAGAATCCCTATCACTCACTATATCCTCGGGTATTCTAAAGTACTTCACCAAGTTTTTGAAAAATAATCCAGTAGCAACGTCTGCAGTGCACTCATGCGAAGCGGAATGAAGATTGAATATTTTGAGAATCTGTCCACTACCACCATAATGGACTTGAACCCATCAACCTTCGGAAAACTGGAAATGAAATCCATAGAAATCGACAGCCAGGGTTGTTCTGGAACCGGAAAAGGTTGGAGCAAACCCGCCTCTTTCCCCCTTTTTATTTTATCATGCTGGCATACCAAGCAAGACTTCACACACGCCTCTACATCGTCGCCCATCTTGGACCAGTAATATGATTTCGAAAGCAAGCCAACATCCTTTCGATGCCCGGATGGCCTGCCCATAGTGGATCATGACTTTCCTTCAACAGTATCCGCCTTAATCCCCCACCTGAAGGCACATACAATCTACTGTTTTTGGCATAGATCAAATCGTCTTCAATCCAATACCATCTCACAAAGTCGTCTTTAATTTCCTGCAACAACTTAGTAAGGCAACATCCTTCTCAACCCACTGTTTGATTTTGTCAAGAAAATCCGATTCGACCGTCATCAAAGCCGACACATAAGCTTCCACGGACTTCCGACTGAGTGCATCAACAACCTGATTCTGCTTGCCTGGCTTGTGAACCCATGCAAAATCAAATTCAGCAAGAAACTCCTGCCATCTCGCCTGTTTTGCCGACAATTTCTTTTGGGACCGAAAATATGTATCGGCTACATTATCTATTAGAATAGTGAATTTTGTTTCTAACAAATAATATCGCTAAGTCTCCAGATAATGAACAACCACCATCATCTCTTTCTCATGAGTTGAATATCGTTGTTCACCAATACACCACCAATACCACGATCAGATGCATCAGTGTATGTTTCAAATGGCTTCTCGAAGTCAGGCAACTACAACATTGATTCAGTTGAAACAGCTTGTTTTAAATTCTCAAAGGCGTTTACTTTCTTGGAATAGCCTTGAATGAACCACCGATAATAGTTTACAAATCCAAGAAAGGAATGTAGTTCAACAACCTTGGATGGACTTAGCCACTCCATGATAGCCTTTACCTTCTTTCCATCAATTCTGATTTTTCCTTGATCCACCCAGTGTCCCAAAAACATCACCTATGACCAGTAGAATTCGCATTTCTCCTTCTTGAAATACAATTGATGTTCTCTAAGTTGTGAAAACACCTTGGTTAAGTAGACAACATGATCACCCAGTGATCTACTGTATATCACAGTGTCATCCAAATAAACTACCACAAAATCATCCAGGAACTCGTACAACACATCATTCATCAAGTTGCAGAAAGTAGCAGGTGCATTTGTAAGACCGAAGGGCATAATCAGAAATTCAAATGAACCATATCTCATCACCCAGACAGTCTTTAATTCATCCCCTTCAGCAATTCTTACTTGCTAATAGTTCGACCTCAAATCCAGCTTGGTGAAGAATGAAGTCTTCGCCAATCAGTCAAATAGATCAACAACATTAGACACCGGACTTGTTCTTCGCTGTCACCTTATTCAGTGCACGATAATCCATATACATCCTCATGGAACCATCATGCTTATTTTGAAATAGAACTGGGGTGCCATAGGGAGCTTTCGAAAGCTGAATGAATCCTGCATCAAGTAAACATCAAGCTGCCTCCTTAGCTCTGTCTATTTCGATGGAGCCATTCTATATGGGGCTTATGCTGGAGCCCTTGCACCTGGTTTAAGTACAATTTAGTGATCAACGGCATGACGGGGTCGTAGAGTTCTTGGAAGTTCTGGGGACATCACATCAACGAACTCATCCAATACACTTGCCACCGATTAGGTACCCCCACAACATGATCTTCTTCGATTTCAATCAAAGCTGCAACATAAGTCATCTCCCCTTTCTTCAGACCAGCCTTAAGTTATTTTGCAGATTGCATTTCATCCTGAATATGCTTTCCTCTCTTCTTGTCAAGATATCTCGCTGGTACAAAACAGAGACTTCCTTCATCTGCAATGTATAACCCATTCAGATGCGGTACCACGTACGCCTTCACTTTGACAAAGAATTCAATACCAAGGATCAAATCGAAATCATCCAGTGGAACAGTCATCAAATTACACCTTCCCTCCCATTCGCCCACACGAAGGGTGACTTCAATATATCCCTTCACAGTCTGCAGAATTCACATCCTTAATTTTCGTAGTCACCTGAGTCACGCTTAAACCCATCTTTTCCATTATATTGGAACTTACAAAGTTGTTTGTAGCACTTATATCCATCACTGCCAACACTTCCTTCCCATCAACATAAACTTGAAAATACATCAAGCCATGCTGCAGTGTAGTGATGGCATTCACGAGTTGTAACGGATTAACTCGTGTGGGGGCATCATCCGAGCTGTCTCAGTGTCTTCCAACCTTAAGGCATTTAGTTTCTCCCTTTTTGGACAATCCTTTGCACGATGGGGACCATTGCAAATGAAGCATCCACTGAAACTTTTTGACTTGAGACACTGATCACCATCTTTCGATTTAGGGCCCTCGAATTTCTTCTTCTTATTCCATTTCTTCCAATGTTTCGATTTACCAACCTTTTTCTTGGTGTTTTTCCTCTGAACGAATGAGTTACTGCCCATCTTGTAATCAACAAGACAATCCGTCGCCGCCATTGTCGAAGGAAGGTCCTTCACTCCTTATCTCCACAATTCTACTTGTGCC